>JALJCO010000395.1:0-106862 GCA_023101725.1 Atherinomorus stipes | reverse complement strand
AAATCCAAACTTAAATGGCCCTGCGTGAAAAAGTGATCTTCCCCAAACCTAATAACTGGTTGTTCCACCTTAGCAGCAACAACTGCATCAAGCGTTTGTGATAACTGGCAGTGAGTCTTCTACAGCCGTATTCCCAACCCTGGTCCTCAAGGCACACTATCACCGAAGACTTTCCATTTTACCCTGCTAGGACACAGCTGATTCAAATTAAATGGATCTCTGATGAGCTCTACACCAGTCTGCTAATGACCCATTAATGTGAGTCAGCTGTATTTCAACAGGGCAACATGGAAGGTTTTCAGATAGTGTGCCCTTGAGGACCAGGGTCGGGAATCACTGTTCTACAGCACTGAGGAATTTTTGTTTCCACTCTTCTTTGCAGAATATTTGTAATTCAGCCACATTGGAGGCTTTTCCAGCATGAACCGCCTTTTTTTAAGGTCATGCCACAGCATCTCAATTGGATTCAGGTCAGGACTTTGACTAGCCACTCCAAAGTCTTCATGTTGTTGTTCTTAAGCCATTCAGAGGTGGACTTGCTGGTGTGTTCTGGATCATTGTTCTGCTGCAGAACCCAAGCGCTTCAGCTTGAGGTCACCAACAGATGGCCGGACATTCTCCTTCAGGATTTTTTGGTAGAAGCAGAATTCATGGTTCCATTTACCACAGCAAGTCTTCCAGGTCCTGAAGCAGCAAAACAGCCCCAGACCATCACACTAAAACCACCATGTTTTACTGTTGCTATGATGTTCCTTTTCTGAAATGCCGTGTTACTTTTACGCCAGATGTAATGGGACCTCCCACCTTCCAGAAAGTTCCACTTTTGTCTCGTCAGTCCACAGAGTATTTTCCCAAAAGTCTTGCGGATCATCAAGTTCTTTCTGGCTAAACTGAGACGAGCCTTTATGTTCTTTTTGCTCAGCAGTGGTTTTGGTCTTGGAACTCTGCCATGCAGCCATTTTTGCCCCCCAGTCTCTTTCTGATGGGGGAGTCATGAACACTGACCTTCATTGAGGCAAGTGAGGCCTGCAGTTCTTTGGATGTTGTTCTGGGGTCTTTTGTGACCTCTTGGATGAGTCGTCGCTGTGCTCTTGGGGTCATTTTGGTCGGCCGGCCCCCTCCTGGGAAGGTTCCCCACTGTTCCATGTTTTCACCATTTGTGGATAATGGCTCTCACTGTGGTTCTCTGGAGTCCCAAAGCTTAAAAATGGCTTTAAGAACCTTTTCCAGACTGATAGATCTCAATAGGGGATTATCACGCTAACCGGTAGCTCCGGTATTTTGACACTTCCTCTTCTGGGCCATGTTAACGACAGCCGTTCCTGCTCTGTTATACTGCTTAAATCGGATAAACTCCAAACATACTCAAGTTTTCATTCCAGACTGAAGTGATACTAAGGAAGAAGTGGATCAAAGCGATCGATTCGCCGCGGTGAGGGGCCGAACTTTATAATAAAACACACGTTTGTTTGTCGCCGGTGGGGCACAACACCGGCACTTCACAGCATGCCAGCATTAGCCAGCTAGCGTTTACTGACGTGCCTTTATGCGTCGGAAACACACACAAACATCTGAAAATCGGGTCTGTACCCCCCGTTTACAGTGGAACAACTGGGGACTGCCAAGAAAGGAGACGCTTTCAGATGCTTGTGTGTTTTCCAGCCGCACAAAGTTAGGCACGTTATCGAGCTGGCTAATGCTAACCTGCTAACAGTAGTCCGTCAGCTACTACTCTGTTAAACTTTGTTAATCGGATAAACGCCAATGCAAGTTTTTTCATTCCAGACTGAAGTGATGCTAAGGAAGAAGTGGATCAAAACGACCGATTCGCCGCAGGTGAAGGACCGAACTTTATAATAAAACGACACACGTTTGTAGCCGGCAGTCTGCACAGTCGTGTTAGCAGGTTAGCATTAGCCAGCTTGATGACGTGCCTAACTTTGTGCGGCTGAAAACACACAATCATCTGAAAGAGTCTCCTTTTTTTGGCAGTCCCCAGTTGTTCCACTGGAAACGGGGGGTACAGACCCAGTTTTCAGACGCCCCTTGTATGTTTTCACAAGCCAAAAGTTGGTAACGTCGCTAACGCGAGCTTCTAACGCTGGCGTGGTGTAGTCTGCATCATTGAAGTGCCCGACTACAGACATACGTGCAACCTTGTTTTATTTTTTTTAAATTTCTGTCCTTCACTCCGACAATCGCTTTCATCCACTTCTTCCTTAGTGTCTTTTCAGTCGGGAATCGATGAAAACTTAGGTACGGCTGGTGTTGTTTATTAGATGTACACAATGGAACAGAGCAGCAACATTGAGCCATTCCTGGCCCGGAAGAGGAAGCTTCAAATGTTTCAACTTCCACGTAAACCGGAACGCCCTAGACGTGATAATCCCCTATTGCTTTGTTTCTCATTTTTTTTACTGAATTTTTTTTGGGATCACAACATGAGGTCTAGCTTTTGAGGATCTTCTTGGTCTCCCTAAATGGCAAGTAGGCAGATCCTATTTAAGGGATTTCTTGATTGAGAACAGAAATCAAGAAAGGCAGTAATTCAGCCTTGGTGTGGCTAAAGCTTTTCAAAGATGTGATAAACCACAGTGAAGTTATGTTTTAACGGGGGGGGGGGGGGGGCAAATCACTTTTTCACAAGGACCATGAAGGTTTGGACACCCCCCACTAATAAAAATCTTCATTCAAAAACTGCATTTTCTGTCTACCTGTGTTATCTTTGACTCACATTTGTTTGATGATCTGAAACATTTAAGTGTGACAAACATGCAAAAAAAAGTAAGAAATCAGGAAGGGGGCAAAACCTTTTCTTTTTCCACAGCTGTATATACACACACACACACACACACACACAGTTTTCATTCCTCATGGGTCTTTCCATTGACATAATTAATTCCTAGCCCCTTACCCTAAACCTAACGCCCATAAATGATTACCTAAACCTAACCCTTGTCCTAATCCTATCCTAAACCTAATTGGAACTTAATCTCTAAAACCTTAATCTTGACCCTCAAATCGAGGTTCATCCCCATGGGGACCGGGAAAATGTCCCCACGGGGGCAAGACGTCCCCACAGTGATAGTAAAAATCCAGAACACAGTCCCCACAATGTTGCAATTACGCGTCCACACACACACACACACACACACACACACACACACAAATATATATATATATATATATATATATATATATATATATATATATATATATATATATTTGGGTAGTACCTGTGTGTATATATATATACAGGTACTACCCAAAAAAATTTGAATATCCTGAAAAAGTTAATTTATTTCTGTAATTCAGCTTAAAAGGTGAAATTTACATGTTGTATAGATAAATAATATGCAAATCAATATATTTAAAGCTTTTATTTGTTTGAATGTTGCTGATTAGAAGTTGCAGCTTAAGAAAATCTCAAATTCAATTCTTCCACACTTTTTCCTTCCACTTAACTGTCCATTAATGTGCTTTGAGACAGCACTCTGAGAACATCCAGCTTCTTTCCCACCTTGTGCAGGGAGTCAATGATGGTTTTCTGCACAACGGTCAGATCAGCATCTTCCCCATGATTGTGAATTCTTCTTAACCAAGACATGGACTTTTTTAAAAGCTCAGGGTACTTATGGAGGTGTTTCGGATTACTTACCTGATTAGAATGTGACACTCTGAGCTACAATACTGGAGCTTTTCACAGTATTCTAATTTTTTGAGTTTTTGAATTTGAGGTTTTCTTAAGGTGCAACTTCTAATCAGCAACATCCAAACAAATAAAAGCTTGAAATATATTGATTTGCATATTATCTATCTATACAATATGTAAATTGAAACTTTTAAGCTGAATTATAGAAACACAAGAACTTTTTCTGGATATTCTAATTTTTTTTGGGTAGTACCTGTATATATATTTATATTGTATAAAAAAGTTATATATATTATATATATAAGTTATATATATATATTATATATATAAAAGTTAGGATATTCAACTTTCGGTTGTGATTTAAGGAAAATGTCAAATGTTTACACCTTATTGATGTTATATCATGAATATTGGACATTTAACTGGGATTATAATGTGGTGATTCCTTCTCAAACAACTTATTGAAAGACAAGCTAACAACAATAGTGGCTAAACCAAATATCCCTAACTTTTTGTGAGTAGTGTATATAATGTCATTCTTGATATATACTGCCTGGCCCCCAAAAAAGTCACCAACAAAAAAAGGTCAAACATGTAACATTTGGTTGGAGCCTTTAGCTTTGATTGCGGCAGCATTCGCTGTGTTTCCAGAAGCTTCTGCAATGTCACCAGATTTATTTGCATCCTGTTGCATCAATTTTTCACCAAGATCTTGATGATGATTGTAGAGTCTGACCACAGCACATCCCAAAGATTCTCAATGGGGTTCAGGTCTGGACTCTGTGGGGGCCAATCCATGTGTGAAAATGATGTCTGATGATCCCTGAACCATCTTTCACAATCTGAGCCCCGATAAATTCTGGCACGGTCATCTTGGAATATGGCCGTGCCATCAGGAAAGAAACATCCATTGATGGAAGAACCTGCTCATTCAGTATATTCAGGTATCAGCTGACCTCATTATCTGAGCTCATACTGTTGCTGAACCTGGACCTGAGCAACTGCAGCAACCCCAGATCACCACACTGCCCCCACAGGCTCATACAGTAGCACTAGGCATGATGCTGCATCACTTCATCTGCCTTTCCGGCCACATTTCTTCCTGGAAGACGATGGTCCACTATCCTTCCAGTTTTTCATAATGCGTGGGACTGTTCTGAACCCAGTTTTAGTAGTTTCTGCATCTCCTTAGATGTTTTCACCTCTTCATGCCAATGATCTGACCCTTCTCAGACAGACTAACATCTTTTCCACGACCACGGATGTGTCTTTCCACATGGTTGTTTAGGAAATGAGAAGCAACTCATAGTTAAATCCAGGTGGCGACTTTTTTTTGGGCCAGGCAGTATATGTATCCTGTGGTAAAATAAGAATGACTTTAGTGTTACTGAAAACTTATTTAAAGGATCCCAAAAGACCCACGATGTAAATAAATTGCCATGATGTCCTGGAACTACATCAAAGTAAGGATCACAGGTTACATTTGGTCCCTTTTTTTTTTAGGTGACCTTTAGGTGATTTAACATTAGATTTTGACAACTTTAATTTCCTTTACAATAGCCTAGGTTTATTGTGAATAAAAGATTGTAATGGCTGGATTTAATGGGGTTTAAAGGAGCCCTATCATGAAAAATGGACTTTTAAGAGCTTTTCAGCATGTTACTCTGTTATTTCCTCATAAAAAAATTTATTTAATTCGTTTTCTTCTTCATTTGTGCATATTTGAGTAATATATATGAATATTCAGGCCAAGCTGTTGCTTCCTTAACATAACGGACTGACACCGGTAAACGCAACGAGGTGGCACCAAACACGAAGTGAAAGATATGCATGCGCAGCATCGTAGCAAGACGCCCTCTTTGTTGAACAGAAACTCAAAGAGAATCCTAACCTATCCACACTCTCTGAGGAAGAAACTAAGCCTGCAGGAAGATTTCCTCAGAGACAAACAGCCATCAGCTAACAGACGTTTGATCCAGAGTTCAGGAGGATTTTCTTTTTTTTTTTTTTTTAAGCTCTAGTGGACGGCAAGTTGGGAAAAATGTGGTTATGTTCAACGTGGGAGTTTATTTGTTGTACTGGACGAATCGACTTGCCAGAAGTGGTTGGATTATAACTTCAGGAGCAGAAAAAATCCTCAACTTTGTGTGAGAACTTCACTCCTGAAAACTTCATGAATCTCAGGCAGTAAAGTGTTTTTTTCTCCGGGATTACTTCTGAAACCTGCCGCAGTTCCTACTATAAAAACATGCATGGACAGACAACAGCACTGCCAGTGTTGTATAAAGTACCCAAAAGCCATACTTGAGTAAAAGTAAAAGTACCTTACTGGAAAATGACTCAAGTAAAAGTGAAAGTTGCCTGCTAGAATATTACTTGAGTGAAAGTAAAAAAGTAGCTAGTATTTACTGTACTTAAGTATCAAAAGTAAAAAGTACTGTTAATAAAACACAATCAGAAATTTGAGTTTAACATTTTCTTTATTTCTGTTTAATTTAGTTTTTAAGTTTTAATTTGCGAAGTTTAAAGAAGTTTCAATACCTCCTTACATAAACCCAACCATATAAAAAAATATACACACAAACACATCCTTACAGACCTGCATGCATGCCTACCAACATTCATACCCACGTGCATTCAATATTAAATCATTCCTAATAAAGTCTTGGTGCTCGGAGGTGATGCAAGCAAATGAAGAACTTGATTGGTTGAACTTTAACATGACTGCAGAGTGACAGCACATGAACTGTCCATCCAGCCGTTACTGAACCCTGAAAAACTTTTTGTTCAACCTCAAAAGAAGTTGTTTCTCAAAATGGTGAGAACTCAGTCTCGCTCGTATTGGACTGAAGACCAGACCAGCGATGCTGAACAGCCGTTCACCTGCTGCTGAGGCAGGTAAAGGTGTGTTTAGCTTCTGAGACGCTGCACAAGCCTGCTACTAGTCCCACTACAACAAAACAAAGATTTTTTCCATTGACTATTACGTTCCTTATTTATGTTTTGTATTTTGTAACGAGTAACTAAGATGCTCAGGTAAATGTAATGGAGTAAAAGTATTGATTTTTCTCGCAAAATGTAGTGAAGTAAAAGTAAAAGTCATCAGAAATAGAAGTAGTAAAGTAAAGTACAAATACAAAAACATGCTACTTAAGTAAAGTAACTAAGTATTTTTACTTAGTTACTATGCAACACTGAGCACCGGTGAGTGAAACACATCTCATGTTTTACATGAGAGATCTCTCATTGCTAACTGTTAGCCTATGATTGACAAAATTGCACCAACCCCCCCCCCCCCCCCCCCCCCCCCCAAAACTAGACCCTGTTTCTCCAAAAATGATAAATACAATGGCCTATCCAGTCTCAAAAAACAAAACTGCACTTTATTATCATTATTATTATTATTATTAGGCCCGAGCACTGAAGGCGGTGCAAAGGCCTGTTGAAATGCAAGCGTTTTTTTCCGTATTATTATTATTATTATTATTGTTATTATTATTCTGTCAAAAGAAGTGCATTTTTGGGGGCCTGAACATGCTTAAAGTCTCACCAAATTTTGGCCACCCCCCCAGATTTCATAATTTGGCATTTTTGTGACCACACGGGCGAAACTGCACTGTCACGCCACCTTTTGCAAGGTCCCCAGAACTGCATGTCACAGATTTTGACCAAACTTGGTACACTTATTCTACATGTCAGGGCAGGCAAAAAAGTCTCGGGACCTATGCTCTAAAGTCAACAGGAAGTCGGCCATTTTGGGTCAAAGTTGCCATTTTGGCCTTTTACTCACGTAGGGCTGTCGCAATAATCGCAAAAATGAAATATCGCAATATTAAGAAGCTCACCGCACTGCATGATGGGCCACCGCCATCACCGCATCTCAGGACAATGCAATTATATTGCATATCGCAATATTGAGCCGCCTTGACTCACCGCAGGGGGAATTCCTCAATCGCGACAGCCCTATACTCACGTCGCATTTGCGTTAACTCGTCAGAAACCACAAATGGTAAGGACACCACAATGGCCTTTTTGTGTTCACAAGGCATGTGAGATTTCAAACGGTGCTCTGAAATCAGAAATCTGGAAGCGTGTAGAGGGGGCGGAGCCTTAAAGTTGGCCTTCTCACCATGAACTTCAAATCATCATTCTGTGCTAACACATCAACCAAAGGCCATGGAAGGCCACACTGGTAGAACATGACACGGACTACGCAGTGCATAGGCCGGAGCGGCGCCGAAGGTGCAAGGGCCTTTATCGCCGATTGCGGCTTTCATAATTATTATTATTACAAAGGATGACGATGTGCTGACTGTCAGGACGACGGCTCTACAATTCGGGATGCAGTCCCCCCCACCTCCACTCCCCCCAGCTAGGAAAACTCAATTAGGTGATTGCGTTTGAAGTGGCCACGCTAGTTCGTTGTGTTGCCTCTTTTGGCGCTATAATTTCTAAACAGAGTCGGCATTCTAGCTTTTCTGTGTTTGGTCCCACCTCGCTCGTTAAATATGAAGCTGAAATATTTCCACACCAAGCTCATGTGCTGTGGGTCTGTCTGCATATGTGCTTGCGGCTCTGTGTGCTCCCACAGATACAAAGATCCTGAATGACTGACAAGATGCTTCACTCCCTTCATTTAATTTGACTAAGCCACAAACGCGCCCAGGTGCTGAGACGATGCACAGAGTGAACCCTCTTGTCATCCAGCGTGTTTAGAGGAGTAAGAGACGAGAAAAACAAATACACGCATGCTCATGGCGATATATCGAGGCCGGGAAAGTTATTGATGTCATTCTCATTTATCGTGCGATTAATTGATTTATTGATTATCGTCCCAGGCCAACCTGTTAGAACTGTACGTTAACAGCTAGATTGTGCTGATTTGAGGACATTTATTACTGTGAATGTGTATTTATAGCCATATACAGAAAATGATGTGGTTTGTGTAAAGACTGAATGTACTTTGTAATATTTTGTTACAGTTTTCACCTAAAGTTGATGAAGAAGCGTGAAGTAAATGGTGAACCTCACAATGACTCTGTCTTCATTCAACATGGTTTAACTTGGTGTTTAGGCAGTTTCAACACACTGCACGAGAACACTATAGTCTCCAATGAGAACCAAATTTTCAGGTTCTGAACCAACTCGTTTTGGTCTGAATGCGCTGACTGGTTCAAAATTAGGTTTGGAAACCAGACCAAGACCAAGACTGGTTCAGGTCGAGACCCAGACCAAAAAACCCCCCAAAACCCGTGTTTTTTCCATTTTGCATGAGTTGTAGAACCTAAGCATACTGAGTTCAGCTGCTTGGTATAAATATGAGGTTGTATTCTTTGGTAACTGTGCCTGTCTGGATATTATAGGTTACAAATCCCGTCAAGACCACTCGGCCAGTCTGAGACATTGCAAGACCGAGAGACCAGAGACCCACACAGGACTGAGACCAAAGACTGCTGAGGCCATGACAAGACCAAGACTGCGAAAAAGTGGTCTTGAGAAAAAGTGGTCTCGAGACCAAGACCTGTCTTGAGAGCTACAAATCAAAAAGGTTCATGAGGTTCCTCTCATGTTCCTCAGTTTTGTCTGAGGCTGTGCGCAGAAATGTTTTGTTTTAATATCAACAGCTTCCTCTAAAACAATAAATCCTGTTCAGGTCTGCAGATAAACTGACCACAGGAGTTTCATACATGAAGACATGTTTCGGATGATGTCATAACCTGGATCTGGGCTGGAAAATTAGTCCAGTTACAGAACCAACTTCAATCTGGTCCTTCAGCACAGAACAGGGAACAACAGTCACATCTTTCTGTTTGGACCCTCATGCATTTATTCAAACAGCAGCATGTGACATGAAACAGGACATGATCAGACTTACTCTGGTCGGTTTACTCTGATCCGCAGGTGTCCATTGTGGAGAAGGCGGACAGCAGCAGTGTTCTTCCTTGTCCTGTTTCTATCAGCATGAAGAACAAGATGAACTTCCTCTTTGCCAACCTTAAAGACAGAGACTTCCTGGTCCAGCGGATTTCAGACTTCTTGCAGCGGACACCGGACAGCTCATTGGGTGACACCAATCCTCTGTCTCTGATTGGACACTCGGTATGTCCCTCATAGCTCAGATTCAGGGTTTACTTTCATGGAGTCCTCCAAATCAGTCTAAGTTAATCTCATTAATCTCCTTAGGTGTCTTCCAGCGTCCCATTGTCCTCATCTGCAGAGTCAGACTCCGTCCACAAGGGGCGCCATTACCACCACGGTCTACCCACTGCCAGCCAGGGCCTGCTGCAGCTCTACCACCGAGATGCTCCAGAGGACCTGGGACCCAAAGCTGTGAGTTGAAGTCCCAGTTCTACAAAGCACCCTGGGGAGCAGTGACACCAATACATCCTCCTTTACCCACCAGATGAAGGAGAAGATGAAGGAGGAAGCCTGGAACATCCATTTCTCAGAGTTTGGTCGAGGTGTCTGCATGTACCGGACCTCTAGAGCCAGAGAACTTGTCCTGAACGGGATCCCAGAGTGTTTGAGAGGGGAGCTGTGGCTGCTGTTTTCTGGTCAGTATCTATCCCTCTATCCATCCGTTAGGCCTGGTTAAAAAAAATCGCTTAAATGAATTATTTCACATTTTTTGTTGCAGGTGATTTAAAGAATCAGTAAATTGAGTGTGATGGCGCATTTTTGGCTCCCCAAAGCTTTCGTAGCATTAGTTTCACATTGCATTATGGCAAGTGACTACAACTTCATAGCAGGCACGAAACGGCAACAGCAAATGAAAACCGGTGAGAGTACTAAGTGTGACTTAAAGACCCACAATGGAACTGTTTATGATGTGCTGGTAATAATTACTTATGGGGATGATAACTGCTGCAGTATGTCTGGTTAGAACATGACATTGTCCTCACAAGAAATAACCAGGCTGACTTGTCCTTTAAATGTTTACTTGGCAGGAATGAAAGTGTGGTTTCTGGAAATACAAAGGAAAGTAATGAATACCTCAGTTTCATATGTAGCTGTCTCATTTTGCAATGCTAATTAGCTGAGCTGAGGTCGCAGCAAGAATAAAGTTTACTACAACTAGCGGAAATCTCTGTGCACATAGAAACAATCTACAACCGCTAGTAAACTCTCACAGTTATGCACTTACTTGCTAATGCACACACAAATCATGACTCTGGGAGAGAAACTTGAACATGTCCCGTTTTCCTTCCATCGGGACGCAGGTGGGTCCTAACCTTAGGTGACCAAAAACGTGCCTTATCAGAATTACACAATATAACGAAACTCGCCACAAGCGGGTGCTAGAACTACACAGATAGGAAAAACCTGGCCTTTTTAACAGGAACTTTTAGCATTTTTATCAGTGATGCGCCCCCTATCGACAGTCAAACTAGCATCCATCTTTCATCCTACCTGTACTGTGATTCACTCCAGCCAGTAAAGGACAGTCTTACCTTATTCTGTCCCTTCCTCTCTATCTTTTCCTCTCACTCCAGTAATGCTTCCTTGCATTTCTTTTACAGAATCTGACATGATGCGCGTTCAAAACACCCACTCTGTTCATATCTGGTTCATATCCGTTTGCTAGTAAGTGACGTGGTCCGCAACCAATAGTCTGCTGCAACGTCACGGTACTGTTCCGGATATAAAAGTTACATGGTGCTGTTTCTGAGCCTCCGGACACCGCTGGGCAGCGATGGCTCAGAAATGTGCATGATTAAATTTTGGTGTGCCATCAAAAGGAGTCAGAATTTTTAAGTTCTAAAATGTATGTTGTGTGCCTTTAAAACACAGCTGGGACTTTGATTCCAAGAGGGTGTTTATTTATTTATTATTCATCCCAGAAACGGGACTTACATTTGTCTTGTTTTTGAATAATTAAAAGCAACATTTGTTTTAAGTTGCCTGCCATTTGTACTTACTGCTTTCTTTAATAAGAAGTAGGGGGGGGGGGGGGGGGGGGTCAAAGAAAACTTGGAATTTTAAAAATCTGAGATTTTATTTTTAGGCCATATCGCCCAGCCCTACCATCCATCTAGTCATCTAGCCATGAATCTAAACTTCCCCACCTCTCTTCTGGTCCTTCCATCTCTTCAGGAGCGCAGAATGAAATGGCGTCACATCCTGGTTACTATGGTGACTTGGTGGAGCAGGCTATGGGACTGTGTTCATTAGCTACAGAGGAGATTGAGCGTGACCTCCACCGTTCGATGCCAGAACACAGAGCCTTCCAGAATGAGATGGGAATTGCCGCTCTACGCCGTGTCCTCACCGCCTATGCTCACCGCAATCCAAGCATCGGATACTGTCAGGTTAGAAAAATCTCAGTAATCGTGATCTCTGTGGAGGTTTCAGTAAATGATTGACAGATGGAGAAATTCGGATCCTCTGATATTTTTATAAGTTCCAGACCTGCATTATGATAATGTCATTCATCGTCCAATTCTACAATCACCTTAACCAGGGATGGGCAACTCCAGTCCTTAAGGGCCGGCATCCTACAGGTATTAGGAGTTTCTCTGTGGTAACACACCTTGTGACCTGTGCAGAGCTTCACATCAAGCTCTGCACAATTACCCATTGATTGGAGTCAGGTGTGTTTCAGCCTGGAAGCTCCCAATACCTGCAGGATGCCGACCCTTGAGGACCGGAGTTCCCCATCCATGACCTTAACCATTAAGTCATCGTTCATTGTCTGGTTCCACTGTCCCACTGAATATCCAGTTCTACAGTCACCATTAAACTTTCAGTTCTTCGGTTCATTGTTCGGTTCTACAGTCACGGAATAGGGATGTAGCAATTACCTGTAAAATGATTAATGATGATTAGTGATAAAATTTCCAACCATTAGTAATACTGTTTCAAATTTTAACTATCATTAAAACTGTGACTGATTACTGCACTTTGAAACACTCACAGTGATGCTGCTCATTGGCTGGAATAGCAGCAGCAGTCCCAGTTTACAAAGTTTAATTTATGAGAAAATGGTGGAAAGCAACAAAGGCACCCACGTGGACAGTGCTATGGAGATTCTTCCCTCTTTAACTCATTGACTGCCAGACCTTTTCCGAGCAGAGCGCTCCATATTGCCAGGATTTTTAAGCATTTTCACAGATTTTGGGAGATCCACAGAATATTGTGTACTTTGCCAATGCAAACACTGAATGTACCGAAGGAAAGCTTCGACTCTCTTCTTTTATCAGAAAAAAACCATTTGTTTCTAGCTTTTTTCCATTCTTGAGTAATCTGCAGTAGAACATGGGTTTGTTGCAGCGAAAATGCCTGTTTCTGACCAAAAAGCTGAGAAAAATATCTTTGAATGCTGCAAGTGGAAAAGTGTCTTTGATGCCAATATTTTTTTACTTTAGTGACACCTTCATCATCTGATCAGCTGTTTACTTCTATCAAATAACAAATACAACACTGAGAAAACAGTTTTGGTGGCAAAATAATTATTTACTAGCTAAATAAGCCACAACAAGTTTGTTTCACAGCATAACATATGGCAGAAACATCTCCTCTACTCCTCCCTCCCCTCCCTCCCTCCCTCCTCCTTCCACCGTAGCTTAGGTGCGCACGCAGTTAAATTAAATTAACGTGGAAACACGTGAATGGCAGCCAGTGAGTTAAAAGGAACAAAGTAGACATATAGACCCATTTTGGATATTTTTTCTGATGCTGGGGGGTGTTCAGTAATACCGTAATAACAATGATAATCGTTATCATTTTGGTCACAATAACTGTGATATGAAGTTTTCATATTATTACATCCTTTGTCACGAACATCTAGCTCTACAATCATCTTTAAACATCTACTTCTACGATCGCGTTGGTTGTCCAGTTCTGCAGTCATTGTTCATCGTCCAGCTCTACATTCCTTTTTTTGGTTCTATGGTCATCTTCAATCGTCCGGTCACATTAAACATCGAGTTTTACAGTCATTGAGTTTTACAGCTCATCATTCGGTTCTATGGTCAAATTTTCACACTGATAGCAAAAACTGATGTTTTTTGAGACTCAAGAAAAGGTTATGAGAGAAAATATTTTGTCATAAAATAAATAAAGATAAATTGACATTTGGAAAATTATTTTCAAGGGAAAAAAAGCTCTCTCAAAAATATATTTTTTACTCTAAAATATTTTTTTTGTTTTGCAATCAGAGTGAAAACATTTCTCTCAAAAAAAATTTCTCTCTCAAAACTTTTTTCTTTTCTCTCTCAAAACCTAAGTCTTTGTTCTCAATTCAGAATTTTTCTCTCGATGTGAAAAATGTGTCATGGGTGGCCCTGTGTTCCTATTGGCCAGTCTCAACAAAATTGAGTGGTGATATTTTGGGCAAAGGTGGTGACACCTTCGTTGTTAATATTCATGAGGAAACTCCTGCTGGCCCAGACTTCCTGATCCATGGCAGCACGGTTTAGAACGACTCAGACTGTACTGCTTTCAGATTTGCTTTGCTTTATGAACACAAGGCTCTTTGATATCATGTGTTTATTCATTTTATTTCTTTAATTAAACATTTGTTTATTACAGTATTTTACACCATATTGCTGGGCTTGACAAGAGAAAAATGAAAGTTAACAGAAGCAATGATAGAAAGTGGAAAAAAAAGTGAGAAAGGAGTGAGGAAACAAGAGGAAAGAGGGAGACAGACAGAGAGAGAGGAGAGAAAAAAATGGATACACTTGCACTGATGCTTCTATACAGAAACACCTAAGCAACATTCCAAGGTCTTTGCTGGAAAACAATACTAGCAATCCCGTACAGGAGGACCTGCAGGTAACTTAAGTATCATAAGATCAAACAAACACACGCAGAACTACGCAGAAAAGAGGTAAAACCTAGTCAATGCAAGGGGAAGCAGCATCACAGTGTCATCATGCAGAATGAAGCTATGGTGATGCAGTCATGCAGATGCAACCTCGTCTCTGCAAGGAGGAGGAAGCCCGTATGGCCTGAGACCCGGCCCCCAGCAGCCACCCAGAGGCCTGGACCCCAGCCACCCCCCCAAAGGGACGGACATGCATCCCCCCAGAGGGCGGCCCCAGCCGAAGCCCCCTGCAGTCTCAGGGCCCAGGTCCCAGTGGACCAAACCAGCAACCCCCCCCACACACACACACACACACACACATATGCCCGACCCGCCCCACACTCCAATCTGACACACACACACACATCCTTGTACTTCTGTCTTAGTGAGGACATTCACCCGACCGCCCAACACCAGGGAGGGGAGCTCTGGCAGTGAAAGGGCCAGAGCCCGCAGGCCCACCATCCCCAGGCCCCGCAGACCCCCCAAGAGGCACGCGAGAAACCGCACATCCATCCCCCCACACGCAAACAGATAAAAAATAAATAAAGTTCTAAAGTAAACTAAAGTGCTGGGGCCTCATTTATAAAACTGTGCGTAGGATCTTTACTAAAAATGTGCTTGCGCTTAAAACCAAAAGTTTGCGTACACAAAAAATATTCAGATTTATAAAACCGTGCATACACACAGATTCAAGCAATTTCCCCTTTATAAATCGCACTCTTTCTGGAAGTTTGCACAGGTGAATTTTGTTCATATCCCGCCCCCCTAGGCGCCCACATTCTTCCATTTCTGCATATAAATGAGCCAGCTGATCTGACGTATTTAAAGCTTAATCCTGTTGACCGAAAAGACAATAAAACGTAATTTTGCGGAGACTGAAGTGGAGGTGCTTGTTGGTGAGTTGGAGTCTCACAAAAACATTCTATTTGGGCATCACAGTTGGAATCATGGAAAAACTAAAGTCTGCTAAGTGACAGCAGGTTGTTGTGGCGGTGAATGATGGAACAGAGGTCTGTTCCAGAAGTCGCACTGTGGAACTGTGGAGGAAACGTCGTGTCAGAGCGACTGTGTGCAGAACACAGAAAACCTGTTTGTGTTGTATGGTGCAGCAATGTCCCCCCTCCCTCCTGCATCTGAACACCTCCACCTCTTTGGTGAGGCTGACGGCTCCATGACGGAGCGCGCTGGGGTCAGCAGCTGCTGTTGCGTTGGGGTGGGCACGGTTTCGGTAGGTTGCCTATCTGGGTCCAGTTCATAGACAGCAGCGTTGCAATAGTAAATGTGCTTATGAGCCAGTCGTCATCATTGTGCCAGGAAATCCTGGTGAATCCCTGAAAACACATTCCCTTCTAATTCTCCCGTCTGTAGGTCCACCAGCAGCACCAATGCGCAGCATTACGCATGAGTGTCCCCGGTATTAATATGCTTAGATCAGTCAGATCAATTGCTGTGTGCCTTGTCAGAATATGTGTGTTAATGCGGTAAATATATCACCCAGTGGGTGAGGAACATGATAGTGAGAAAAACTTGATGAAATGTTGATTTAACATATAAATTTGCTCACGAAACTTTCAACTGCGCAGCATAAACAACTATCCTGGTTTGAATCCCATGAAGTCAATGTATGATAATAATTTGATATGAAGGGGGAATTAAATGTTTGAGACTGACAGGAATGGAGAGCCTGCACGGGCTCGATCCCCACCCAGAGTAAAATTTTACTTCTCACAGCTTTCTCTTTTGCATCTCAGGAGACAAAAAGGAGATCTCATCTCAGCCTCATTCAGATTTCGAATCGTTTTCATGAATGTCTCTTTTGTTTCCACAAAAATTCACAGTAACACTTTACTTAAAGCCCACATTTATAATGCATTATGATGGCATTTGTAATGCACTTATAAACATACATAATGATTTATGATGCACTATATAAACAGTTATAAAGCATTATACTGCCACTTATAATAAAATATAACGACTCATTCTATGGATGCTCATAAGTACTTATGAACATCACGACCATTATGGTTTATGAGGTATAAAGCTCATTAATGCATCATGAGAGTACTCATAATGCTTTATAACTCCACTCATAGTGCTTTATGACAAACTATATTAAGGGTTATAAAACATTACAATGCTACTTATAATGCATTAGAGTGACTAGTTATATGAAATGAAAATGAAATGAAAAATACTTTATTCATCCCCGAAGGGAAATTCAGTATTGTAAAAGCTCACTTTTTTTTTTTTTTTTTTTTTTTTTTAAAATAAACAAAAGTCAGTCAGTCTTGTTCTTTAGGTGATGGTTGCTGGCAGGAATGAATTCCTGTATCTCTCCGTCCTACACGAACTTGACGCGCCTCCCACTGAACACACTCTTTGATTCTTCACCGTGTTGTGAGAGGATGGGAAGTGTCCTCCATCATCTTCATCAGCTTGTGCAGCATTCTTTTTTGAACGATCAGCTCCACGCTCCAGAGTTCTCCCCAGCACAGATCCAGCTTTCTTGATCAGCTTTTTAGTTTCTTCAAGTCTCTGTTCTGATGCTGCTGCCCCAGCAGATGCTGCAAAGCAATTCACTTTCTACCACAGACTTATAGAAGATCTGCAACATCTTTTTGCAGACATTAAATGATTTTAGCTTCCTTAAGAAGTAGAGTCTGCCTGACCTTTCTTGTAGATGTAGTCACAGTTGCATTTCCAATCGAGTCTGTTGTCCAGCTGAACTCCAGTATTTTAGTTCTCCACCACCTCCACCTCCTCTTCCAGGATGTAGACAGGACTATGCTGCTTATTCTTGCTCCTCCTGAAGTCAACAATCATCTCTTTAGTCTTGCTGGTATTTAAGATGAGCTGATTGTTACTGCACCATTTCACAAACTGATTGACAAGTTCCCTGTACTCCTTCTTTTCATCACTATACACCCCACAACTCAGAGTCATCAGAATATTTCTGCAATGACAGGACTCAGAGTTATACTGGAAGTCTGAGGTGTACAGTGTAAAGAGGAATGGTGAGAGTACAGTCCCTTGTGGTGCTCCAGTGCTGCTGACCACCATCTCAGACACACAACCTTTCAGTCTCACAAACTGTGGTCTGTTTGTGAGGTAGTCATAAATCCAGGTGGTTGTGGAGGATCCACCTGGAAGTTATGGAGCTTCTGACATAGCAAAGCAGGCTAATAGTATTAAATGCACTTGAAAAATCAAAGAACATGACCCTCAAAGTGCTGCCTGACTGGCCAGATGAGAGGGGCCTCGAAGCAAGAAGAGATGGCGTCTTCAACCCCAAGCCCATTACGATATGCGAACTGTAATGGGTCCTGAAAGGTGTTCACTTGCTTGTTGAGGGAGCCAGTAGAGTCTCTCCAGGACTTTCATGATGGAGATGTCAGAGCAACTGGTCTGTAGTCATTTGGTTCAGCCGGTTGTGGTTTTTTAGGGACAGGAACAAGACAGGATGTTTTCCACAGCACAGGAACTCTGTTCTGTCTCAGGCTGGTGTTAAAAAGGTGCTGGAGAACTGGACATATTGTTCTGAGCAGGTCTTGAGAACTCTGGGACTGACACCATCTGGACCTGCAGCTTGTTCCGGTTCAGTTTCTCTAGTTGTTTCTTGACCTGGCACAAGAGACAGTCAGGCTGGAGGTGGAGACAAAAGAGGTCTCAGGATGTCCTGATGTGGAGGGAGAGGAGGCTGTGTTCAGGTCCATGACTGAGGTGCAGGGTGACAGAGTGGAGGTGGGACAGGAAAGCTGTGGGCTCATGGAGGGTGTGGGAATGTTGGGTTGTCGGCAGGGGGGAACTGAACCTATTGAAGAACATGTTCAGTTCGTTAGCTCTGTCCAGACCTCCGTCAGTCTGGTCCCCCTTTAACTTGAAGCCAGTGATTTTCTTCATTCCCGACCATACATCCCTCACGTTGCTCTGCTGGAGCTGCTCTCCAACTTCTTCCTGTAGTCCTCCTTGCACTTCTTAGTCTGTGTTTTCAGTTGTTTTTGTGTGGTCTTCAGTAACTCCCTGTCTCCATCCCTGAAAGCTTTCTTTTGATGTTCAGCAGCTTTTTCAGGTCACTGGTGATCCAGGGTTTGTTATTGGGGAAGCACCTCACTGTTCTTGTTGGAACGATGCTGTCCACACAGAAGTTTATGTAATCTGTCACACACTCAGTCATGGTGTTGATGTCATCTCCATGAGGTTCACAGAGGACATTCCAGTCTGTGGCCTCAAAGCACCCTCTCAGAGCATCTTCAGCCTCAGTAGACCAGGTTTTAATCGTCCTCCTAATGACTGGTTGCTGCTGAACGATGGGCTTGTAGGTGGAGGTGAGAAGAACCAGATTATGATCTGATCTTCCTAGAGGAGGCCGGGCAGAGGAGCTGTATGCATTCTTTGTATTTGCATAAAATAAGTCCAACATCTTATTTTCTCTGTGGAGCAGCTGACAAACTGCTGGAAAGTTGGCAACGTAGCAGAGGGGAGACGTTGTTGAAGTCTCCAGAGATCGCCATGAATGAGTTTGGATGCTGTGTTTGTAGTTTGCCACGACGGAGCTGATGACATCACAGGCTGTCTCTGGTGCGGTACCTGGTATTATATAAACCACTACCAGAATAACACAGGCAAACTCTCTGAAATAATATGGACGGAAACTCACAGCTAACAGTTCAATGTCTCTTGTGCAGATCTTCTCCTTGACAGTGACGTGTCCTGGATGACACCAGCGCTGACTGACCAGCACTGCAATTCCGCCTCCCTTCCGCTTCCCGCTGAGCTGTTTATTTCGGTCTGCACGGACCGTCTTGAAGCCGTGTACAGACGCATTACAGTCTGGGATGTGTTCATGCAGCCAAGTCTCGGTGAAACACATAATACTGCATTCTCTGTACTCTTTCTGAGACCTTGTTAGCACTTCAAGCTCGTCCATCTTGTTAGCTAGCGATCTCACGTTACCCATCACAACAGTTGGAAGAAACGTTTAAATCTCCACCGTTTTCCTCTCTGCCTTACCCCTGCCCTGCATCCTCTTGTCTTTCTCCTTAACTCCACTGGATTTGACGTGTTATTTCGCTGAAAATCTTGATTTGGGAGAGTTTTAACAGTTGATCACGGTGGTAAACAATTTTTCCGTTGCTATGGATACACATCATAACAAGCAGTGAAAAAGCCAATATACGAGGAAAAATCTCCCGAATTGCACACCTATGCAATTGCACACATATCCATACCTATTCACACATATGGATGGTCTTGAATACCCATGAACACATATTATGGTGTATGAAGGCACTCATAGTGCATAATAATGCATTTTTCACTGACTATTTATACATTCTGATTACTTATATGAACAACTCAAAGTCAACCATAGTAGCGACTCATAGTATGTTAAAATAGCCTATGCAGTATCGTGGGTCATCATTGTATGTGTAAAGTAAAGTAACATATACACGGATGCATTTATAATAATGCATAATCTATTCTAACAGTTCATTGTAGGGGTAAAGTGTGATGCATTTGCATGCATTTAAAAAAGTATAAACTGCATCTTAGTGCATTATAATACATTAGTAATTATAATGCAAGACACAATAATACAGTAAATGTAGATGCTGTAGAAATGGAGACTCAAAGTATAATTATTCATTATTCAAAATAAAAAAAGACCTAATACTGGTTCATTTTTCAAGTTCATTCAGGGTGCCCGAACAACTAGCCACTTGAGGTATAAAACAATACAAGGTAACACTTTACAATAAGGGTCCCTTAATTAACGTCCATGCATTATTAAGCATTTATTAACTGCTTAATATAGCACAAACAACTTTTATTAGCTATTTCTTTGCAGTAGTTATCATATTGGTTAATGCATTAATTAGCAGTTAATTAATGCTTACTTCTCAGCCTTACTTAATGCACTATTAATTGAATTAATTGAATAATAAAATTATTTATTAAGTAACATTTATTTTAGTAAGAATTATTGTAATATGTGGAGTTAATAAGTAACAATTATAATTTTCAACAAGAACAAAAGTTGACAAAGCGCAGCCCAAACACCCCTCATGGAGATGGACATCAACGGAGCCACGTGTCCCTCGCCCGGAAGCGGGTCACCGGGGCCCCCCTCTGGAGCCAGGCCTGGAGGTGGGGCACAGAGGCGAGCGCCTGGTGGCCGGGCTTTTGCTCATGGGGCCCGGTCGGGCTCAGCCCGAAAGGACGACATGGGCCCCCCTCCTTATGGTCCCACCACCCACGAGAGGGGCCATAGGGGTTGGGTGCAGTGTGAGTTGGGCGGCGGCCGAGGGCAGGGGAGACCCTGGCGGTCCGACCCCCGGCTGCAGAAGCTAGCTCTAGGGACGTGGAATGTCACCTCTCTGGTGGGAAAGGAGCCTGAGCTGGTGCGTGTGGTTGAGCGGTTCCGACTAGATATAGTTGGACTCACCTCGACCCACAGCTCGGGCTCTGGAAACACCATCCTCGAGAGGGGCTGGACCTTGTTCCACTCTGGAGTTGCTCCCGGTGAGAGGCGGTGGACGGGTGTGGGCATACTCATTGCCCCCCGGCTTGGCGCCTGTACGTTGAGGTTCACTCCGGTGGACGAAAGGGTAGCCTCCCTCCGGGTGGGGGGACGGGTCCTGACTGTTGTTTGTGCCTATGCACCAAACAGCAGTTCGGAGTACCCACCCTTTCTGGAGTCCTTGGACAGCGTGTTGAAAAGCGCGCCTTCCGGGGACTCCATCGTTCTGCTGGGGGACTTCAATGCTCACGTGGGCAACGACAATGAAACCTGGAGGGGCGTGATTTGGAGGAAGGGCCCACCTGGTCTGAACCCGAGTGGTGTTTTGTTGTTGGACTTCTGTGCTCCTTATGGATTGTCCATAACGAACACCATGTTCAGACATAAGAGTGTCCACATTTACACCTGGCATCAGTACACCTTAGGCAGCAGCTCGTTGATTGACTTTTTAGTTGTGTCATTGGACTTGCGGCCCCTTGTCCTGGACACTCGGGTGAAGAGAGGGGCGGAGCTGTCCACTGATCACCACCTGGTGGTGAGTGGGCTCAGATGGTGGGGGAGGTTGCTGGTCAGACCTGGCAGGCCCAAACGTGTTGTGAGGGTTTGCTGGGAATGTCTGGCTGAGTCCCCTGTCAGGGAGAGCTGTAACTCCCACCTCCAGGAGAGCTTCAACCACGTTCCGAGGGAGGTGGGGGACATCGAGTCTGAATGGGCTATGTTCCGCACCTCTATTGCTGAGGCTGCTAGTCGGAGCTGTGGCCGTAAGGCTGTCGGTGCCTGTCGTGGTGGTAACCCCCGAACTCGCTGGTGGACACCAGCGGTGAGGGATGCCGTCAAGCTGAAGGAGTCCTACCGGGCCTTCCTGGCCTGTGGGACTCCTGAGGCAGCTGACAGGTATCGGTGGGCCAAGCGGAGTGCGGCTCTGGCGGTCGCTGAGGCAAAAACTCGGACATGGGAGGAGTTCAGTGAGGCTATGGAGAAGGACTTCCAGACAGCTTTGAGGTGTTTCTGGTCCACCATCCGGCGGCTCAGGAGGGGGAAGCAGTGCACCGTCAACACTGTGTACAGTGGGGATGGGGGGCTGCTGACCTCGACTCGGGACGTCGTGGGTCGGTGGAAGGAATACTTCGAAGACCACCTCAATCCCACCAACACGTCTTGTGAGGAGGAAGCAGAGTTTGGGGACTCAGGGGTGGACTCTTCTGTCACCGGGGCTGAGGTCGCCTAGGTAGTCAAAAAGCCCCTTGGTGGCCGGGCCCCTGGGGTAGATGAGATCCGCCCGGAGTTTCTTAAGGCTCTGGATTCTGTGGGGCTGTCTTGGCTGACGCACCTCTACAGCATTGCATGGACATTGGGGGCAGTACCTCTGGACTGGCAGACTGGGGTGGTGGTCCCCCTTTTCAAAAAGGGGGATGGGAGGGTGTGTTCCAACTTCAGGGGGATCACACTTCTCAGCCTCCCTGGTAAAGTCTATTCAGGGGTCCTGGAGAGGAGGGTCCATCGGATAGTCAAATCTCTGATTGAGGAGGAGCAGTGTGGTTTTCGTCCTGGTCGTGGAACAGTGGACCAGCTCTACACCCTCTTCAGGGTTCTGGAGGGGGCATGGGAGTTTGCCCAACCGGTCTACATGTGCTTTGTGGACTTGGAGAAGGCGTTCGATCGTGTCCCCCGGGGATTCCTGTGGGGGGTGCTCTGGGAGTATGGAGTGCCGGACCCCCTTGTTCGAGCTGTCCGGTCCCTGTATGATCGGTGCCAGAGCTTTGTCCGCATTTCTGGCTGTAGGTCGAATCCATTCACGGGCTGCCCTTCGTCACCGATCCTGTTCCTGCACTATAGGTGCACCTGCCTAAATCGTTTTTTTCTGATCACATGACAAAGTCATGTGGGGCAGCCCACGTATTCACACACAACAACACACCCACACCTTTCTACTGTTCTGCCAATGTTTCTTTGTGTTCCCTGGTGGTGCAAGTTATATTTTAGGAACTATGTATTCGGAACAGCTATGAAGGCGTGGCTTAGAATTCTATGCGAAACAATCAACATCCTAAACAATAAAAGTTCAGCAAACTTGCAGGAAAAGATACTGTTTCAGCTTAAAACATGGGGAGCTATCTTCAGTCTTTTTTTAACAGGGTTTTACCACTACGCATCCCAGTTTAATAGCTTTTGCACTGGCGCATTCACAGCGCTGTTATGCAATAACAGCAATTTTCTAGTTACTGTGAATGCAAGAACATGTTTCTTGTGTTCACTGTGATATATTATTGAAATCTCAAAAATTACATTGTTCAAAAAAAATAAATATACCTGTATATGACCCGGTTGCTTATTTTATAAACTATTATGAAAGACACAGCAATGTATATCCATTTTTCCCAAAGCAGCAGCAGCATTTTTTAACCGTTCTGAAAGCGGTACAGTCAGTCTGAATCGTTCTAACAGTGCTGCCGTGGATCAGGAAGTCTGGGCCAGCAGGAGTTTCCTCATGAATATTAACGATGAAGGCGTCACCACCTTTGCCCAAAATATCACCACTCAGCTGTCAATTCTGTTGAGACTGGCCAATGGGAACACAGGCACATGACGCATTTTTCTCATTGAGAGAAAAATCCTAAATCGAGAGCAAAGACTTAGGTTTTAAAAGAGATATGAACAAGGTTTTAAGAGAGAAATCTCTTTTTGAGAGAAAATGTTTTCACCCTGTTGCAAAAAATATATATATTTGAGAGTTAAAATATATTTTTGAAAAAGCTTTTTTCCCTTGAAAATCATTTTCCAAATGTCAATTTTCTTTCTTTATTCTACGTCTATTTTCTCTCAAAACCTTTTCTTGAGTCTCAATATCAGTTTTTGCTATAAGTGTAAAAATTTGTTCTCTCCAATATATTTGTTTTGCTTTCAAAATTATTTTCCCCTTTCAGAGTGCTTTTTTCCTTGACTTCAATAAAAACACAAAATAAACTCCATATTCAGTGTCAACTTACTGTGACACTTAAAGTTGTACTTCCATGGTGATTTCATTAATATTTCTGTGTTCTCCATTATTATTGAATGCATTCTGCATCGTTTCTGTTTAAAAAAACCTTCTGGTATCTTTGTATCCAGCTGTATTTGTATACTAGAAGAGAGGCTTGTGGTCCAACGGCAGCTTTTCCGGGTCCTTCTCATGAATTTCCGTCTGATTGGCTGGCTCCCATCAGTGTATGAAGGAAGCTCCGCCCTCTGCTCTTATTTTGTTACAGACAGGAAATAGAGCCGACAAACAAGTTTGTTCCATCATGCTAACAAACAGTTAGCTAATTAGCTTCTCAACTCCGAAGCTACAGTCGTGCCGTCTTTACTTCTAGTGTGTAGTGGAGGGTTACCTGCCTTCCAATGGACAGATAGAAACCCCACGTGGGATACGCTATTTGCAATGTGACGTAGAAGTGCGAGGCTGTTCCCGATTCGCTCTTTTCTTCGTATTGTTTCTGTGATGAGGAAGCACAGCCGACTGGGGGGAACGCAACGCTAGCAAGTCAGCATGTGTAAGTAAACAAGGGGAAACCCTCCGTATTTCAGAAGGAGCAAGTTAAACGGGTTTTCAGTGGAAGGAGGCCTTTAAGTATGTAGTCAGGGGAAACCAGGAACTGACCCACTGACCCTTCCGTTGGTAGACAACTGGTCTTAATGTTATGCTACAGCTATAAGTTTGACCTGGACTCACCTGGACCTGTTTATACTCTGCAAAAGTAAGACATACAGTAAGACTTTGTTTTAAGGCAATGCATCTTATTTCAAGAAATCTTATCAAGAAAATTTTGCTTGTTCTAGTGGCACATTAGTTTTTATTTAAGCAAAAAATATCTTGGCCACTCTTAAATAAGTAAAAAAAAATGCCAGTAGAACAAGCCAAAAAAATAAAAATGTTGATAAGATTTCTTGAAATAAGATGCATCGCCGTAAAACAAGTTCCTGTATCTCACTGAAACGTTTGTCTTTAGGTAATTCTGTCTTATTCTGAGTATGATGATATATTTTGACTAGAAATTAGAAAAATATACTTGGGAAGTTTTTAGTTTTTGCAGTGTACCTCTGTCAAAAACTACTTTCTGATCTTCTCTTTTTAGGTAATCGTGGGTAAAATAATAAATGAATTGAATCTATATTAAGACTGAAAAACTGAAAGGAAAGCATGTCATTTTCAATTAATTTTCAGGAGCAGAGTTCGGCAGAAACTGGTGCTTCGATTCAAACTGACTGGTTGATTGTCTCCTCCTTCAGGCCATGAACATCGTCACCTCTGTCCTGCTGCTCTACTGTACAGAGGAAGAGGCCTTCTGGCTGCTGGTTGCGATGTGTGAGCGCATGCTGCCAGACTACTACAACACCAGGGTTGTTGGTCAGTATCAAGACCATGGTCAGAACATGACCACAGTCTCCACACTGCAAAAACAGTCTGTCTGACCAAGTCTTACAGTCATTTATATTCAGCGAAAAACTGTCTTAACTATCTCATTTTGAGAGTAATATACTTGACAAGACCAGAATGTGAAAGATTATTAAGCTAGTTTTGAGAGTTAATGGCTTTTATTTCTTACTACTAACTGAATCTTAAAATTGGTTATTTTACATGCATAATGAGTTAAATTATATCACTAAGACACTGTTTCAGATCACGTTGTGTCTTTCGCTTCCAATTTAGCTGTAAATACTTGTTGTAAGACCTCCCGTATCAGTTCATACATACAGATTTCTTGTAATAAGAAAATTATCTAGATGTTAGACAAGAGGGAACTAGCTTAAAACAAGTTGTGAAAAAATTTCTTATTAAGTGATAAACACATAAAACTAGCCTGGTAATGCTTAATTTCTGTGTTGTTGCTCTCTCATTTTGAGAGAAAGGATCTTAAAACAAGAACAACTAACTGGAAAATCAAGATCTGGTAGCATAGACATGCATTTGGCAGTTTGAAACAGAATTTGTTGGGTGAACATAAAAAAGTTATGGAAATTTCCACCCAATCATAATACGTTAATGTAGCGAGAAATTATTTTATTGATTGACATAAATGTAAATATGCTGGAACAACATAAGGTGTTGCTGTTACCACTTGTAATTGAGTAATAGTAAGTCCAACATAATAATCATTTGTTGGGTGAACATAACAAAATTATGGAAAGTATTTCCACCCAATTATAATACGCTCCTTTAGCAAGAGACAGTTTTGTTGAGTAAACTTAACCATTAATCTATCTCTTGCTTATTCCTCCTTTTTTGGTTTATAGATCTCTTTCCCGGCCTTTCCGCCCTCTTTTTTTTTTCTTTCCTTTTTTTTTGGTTTCTTTTGTAAACATGCCGAATAAACATAATGTGTTGGCGTTACTGTTACTTAATTACAAGGGGTAAATCCAACATAACTTTTAAAGGTGGAACGATCCAATCAAAACGACATGTGGGAGGAGCTGGACATCCAGTCCCACCCAACATCCTCTGCCATCTTTTCCTGCAAATAGAATATTCCACTTCAAGACTTTTTTACATTAAACTTCCATAGTCGTCACGACCGAGTTTGACACACTGTTGGACATCTCCTTGCTTAAATCTGTATTTACAGCCAGTCTCACATGATCACACTGGCCCTCATTAATCAAACGATCGTACGACGAAAATCTGTGCGTACGACCATTTCCACGCAAGACTCGGCATTAATCAATTTGAACGTGATCGTAGGATACGATCAAATCTCACGACAGCTCTGAGTTCGTGTACGCAAGTTTGAGTCAGTGAGGGTTTGCAGCGCAGCGCAGCAGAACATGAAAATATTTATTAATTAAACCGCAAACTGTCATTTTCACATAAGTATTCACATATCAGCACTAATAATGAACACATTTGCAAAGAAAAAGGAAAAATGGAATGTAGAATGTATTCTCAAAATTACAAAAATAGCTGTGACTGAATTCAATTCCTCCATTTATCTCAACAAATTATTAAAATCATTAACATATAGTTCTAGGAGACAAGTGCTTTGCACTCTTCGTGCATCTCCTCCCCCCGCTGGTAAACCTGCACATAGGAGCGGAGGTTGGCATCAGTATGTACAGATGCGCAGGTGCCCAGGTGGAGCGCTGCTTCGGGCTGCATGAACGCAGGTGGGTATCGGACCCAGCGGGATGAGACGCTGCTTTAGACTCGGAGAAAATCTACAACACTCCTGTGCTGTGCAGTGCTGCACATCGCTCGGACCGCTGGAGAGTTTTGATGTGCAGTCAGAGGAGAAGATGCGCCGGCAGCCGCCCTGCAGCCCCCACTGGGCTGTACGGAGGAGACAGCAGCTGATCCCCGTCATTTCTAATAACTAATCTATACCTTAAAGTTGTATAAGTGCTCAGTCAGTAGACTGTCCCTTAGTTTTGCTAATGCAAGTCATCTTTTTTTCTGTCCCTGTCTGGACCAGGCTCGAAATCCGACGCGCCCGGACTCATGACGGAAGGGGGGGGGATTCTTTTGGTGGCGAGTTTCATATTGGACCACTTTTTCTTGACACATTGGATAAAGAATTGTGACGTTTATTATTATTATTATTGTGACTAATTATTAAATTTAATAACTAATAAAACGAATAAACCATATAAGTCAGGCCTAGAATGAGACTTTTATTAATATCTCAGCCATTGCTGCACCACACAACACAAAAAGGTGTTCTGTGTTCTGCACACAGTTGCACTGACACGGCGTTTCCTCCACAGTTCCACAGCGCGACTTCTGGAAGAGAAGAGAAGTCTGCACAGTCGTGCTAACACGACTGTGCAGACTGCCGGCTACAAACGTGTGTCGTTTTATTATAAAGTTCGGTCCTTCACCGCGGCGAATCGGTCGTTTTGATCCACTTCTTCCTTAGCATCACTTCAGTCTGGAATGAAAACTTGGCATTGGCGTTTATCCGATTAACAAAGTTTAAACTGAAAACACACAAGCATCTGAAAGCGTCTCCTTTCTTGGCAGTCCCCAGTTGTTCCACTGGAAACGGGGGGGTACAGACCCGATTTACAGATGTTTGTGTGTTTTAAGACGCACAATGTTAAGCACGTCAGTAAACGTTAGCTGGCTAATGCTAGCATGCTGTGAAGTGCCGGTGTCGTGCCCCACCGGCGACAAACAAACGTGTGTTTTATTATAAAGTTCGGCCCTTCACCGCGGCGAATCGATCGCATTGATCCAGCTTTTGATCCAGTATCACTTCAGTCTAGAATGAAAACTTAAGTATGTTTGGAGTTTATCCGATTTAAACAGTATAACAGAGCAGGAACGGCTGTCGTTAACATGGCCCGGAAGAGGAAGTGTCCAAAATCCGGGAACTTCCGGTAAGCGTGATAATCCCCTATAATAGACACTGAGATACGGTTTAAGTGCGTTGGCTATTGTATCTTATGGCTGCGATATGTAGGTCAAATTTCCGTGCACTGTTGGAGTTGCATTGCTGAGTCATTTAAAAAAACAAAATCATAAATTAAACACCAGCCAAAATGCTTAAAACACTGTACAAACTAATGTTAATATTGAAAGGAAATGAAATATAGGCTACCCACTTGTGCCATAAAAGTTCTCAGATAAGATCGGTGGTGTACCTATAACTGCACCTATACGCACAAACTGTCATTAATAAAATAATGCAGTCATTAAGTTAAATCAATTCATTAACTTTATTTTGATAACAAAAAATATCTATAATGAAAATAGCGCGATATTGCCAAGATCCCCAATGAACATGTTTTAATGGCATCCTGGTTTAAGGAGAAAAAAAAAACGTGGGGCTTTATTCGGGTTCAGGCCTGAGAACTTTGAAAATCTGTGGAGCGGGCCAGGCTGGGGCTCCACCCCTTCGGGCCAGGGCCAGACTCGGGCTCAGATATTAGGCCCGTGCAGGGCACTATGCAGAAACATACATAAGGTGCTTTGCATTGAGCATTTATGGAAGAATGTGGGAGTATAGGGGGCGGAATATGAGCCAAATTTACCTGTGCAAACTTCCAGCTAGAGTGTGATTTATAAAGGGAAAATTGCTTTAATCAGTGCGTACGCACGGTTTCATAAATCTGAATATTTTTTGGCGTACGCAAACTTTTGGTTTTGGGGTGCGTACACTTTTAGTAAATATCCTACGCACAGTTTTATAAATGAGGCCCCAGGTCTGGAAATGAAACAAAGCCTTGTTTGGAGATTTGGGCTTTAAACATGATGGGTTGGAAACAAGATAAGGGCCCATGAACAGACTAGAGTCGTAATAAAACCTGGGTCAATAACAGGACTGGTGTCAGTAACAAGGCCAAGGTGGATCACACAACTTGGATCATTAACAGAACCAGGTCTGGTGTTACGATCCAGATCCATAAGCAGACTGGATTCAGTACAGGACCGAGTCAAGAATGTGTAGCACTGACAAGGAGTCACAGAGTCAGGAAAACTGTCGGGATATAGATGAGGGTCCACATCAGTTCAGCGTTTCATCTGAATAACAAGTTACGGTGAGGCCACAGCAGGTGCTGCCCAGTCTCACTTGGTTTTTCCCTGCAGGAGCTCTGGTAGACCAGGGGGTGTTCGAGGAGCTGACCAGGGCCTTCCTCCCCCTGCTGTATGAGCACATGCAGGAGCTGGGAGTCATCTCCACCATCAGCCTCTCGTGGTTCCTCACACTCTTCCTGTCTGTGATGCCGTTCGACAGTGCCGTCCTTTTGGTCGACTGCTTCTTCTACGAAGGAATCAAAGTCATCTTTCAGGTACGAACCTGCTGACGGTTATGTTTCTCCTCAGTTCACTTTTATTCATGTAGCACCAGTTTACAATAGAGTAGGTACACAAGTCCAAATCAGAGTTTATACAAAATCAAATCATAGAGAGCAGATAAAGAAACCAGCTGATCTCATGGAAGTTGATGTGATTCAGTCCTCCATCTTGAACTACACGAAGCTACACTGGAGAAGAAAAACTCCCAGTTAACAAGAAAGAAAACTTCCAGCAGAACCAGAACCAGGTCAACTAGCACCACCTGCTGAGTAGGGGTGTAAATCACTGGTTTGATCACGATACAAAACTATATCGATACACTGGATAGCGATTTGATGTTTGTGGGTATCTCACATTCAGTCTTTTTTTTCACTGATTGATATAAAAATGATATGAAACATTACACATAATAAGCAAGGTTATTGTTTTTAACAAAACTGTAAGCTCCTATTTGAAAGTACATATGCCGTACTATCTCCCTGCATGATAACTATCCACTCCACAACTATAAACATGTACTTTTAAGTTTATGATGCAACATGACAGTCCAATTGCTGCTGCAGCTCCCTTTATTTAAAAGAAGATGGACCTCAGTCTATAAAAACCTTAAAGTTTTTTTTTTGTTTGTTTTTTCTTTTTTCTGTTTTTCCCCTACTACTGCATCTGTGGAATTGGAAACCCTTATTTATGACATATTGGCTCATAAATACTGCTACGCTTTATGTACAAATCCAAGCCCACACTCAGGGTTTAACCTTGTATTACAAAATTGCCTGTAACTGTTCTAAGCTGGCAATAAAGTTCTAAAAGCAAAAAAAGTGGGTTTGATATTGATTTTAGGATTTTGGATCAATACATTGATATATGTCAGGGGTGGGCAACTCAAGTCCTCGAGGGCCGGCATCCTGCAAGTATTAAGAGTCTCCCTGTGGCAACACACCTCGTGACTTGAGCAGAGTTTGACATCAAGCTCTGCTTAAGTCTGCTTAAACCTGACGCCCTTGACGCCTAAATCGCGTTTGGTGTGTACGCACCGTAAATGGAGGATGCCAGCCCTCGAGGACCGGAGTTGCCCACCCCTGATCTGTGTTGATGTCACTCAGCAACCTCAGCCTATAGTAGAAGACCTGGAGGGGAAAGACAGAACGGCAAGTTTGAAGACTGATCTGAAGGTAGAGAGGGGCCCCGTCCCAATACCCACCCAAGGCCCTACAAACCTCATATAAAGTGCGCACTTGTCAGAAGTGCACATTAAGGGTTGGAGTGTGCAGGTTGCAAGTGCGGGAAAATGACAGAATTGGGACAGTGATGGTTTTCCATTATGTTGCACCGTCATTTTATGTCATTGCTTGTAAACTCAGCCTCATCTCTGTTCGTGCTGAAGAGACGTCATTTTCAGACCTAAACAGAATAAAGTTCATTTCATCTGTTCTTGTAAAATATATGTAATTAAATCCACACTTGTTTAATTAATAAATAAATGAATTACTGAACTAATTTATGTAAGGTAGCTGTATGATTTCACCAGTACAGGTTAAATAACTGTTACATTCTAAACAAATATATAATAATGATTAAATTGTCTGCTCTGTGACTGTTAGCGTAGAATGTCCATAAATGTCCACGTCCATAAAAACATGTATGTCAGGTACACAGGTCTCCCTTGTTAAAGACGCTGCGTCTCACTGGGACTTACATATGTAAATAAAGTTTGAATAAAAATGAAATATAGCAACTTTTATCAGTAAACTGATAATTTTCAGGATTCATATGCTTTGAATTTTAATATTCAAAGTAAGAATAGACCGATACATTGGCCGGCGATATTTGCGTTTTTTGCTAGTATCGGCATCAGCCGATATGTGAGGTGCGTTGGCCAATACGCCTCCTTCTTCTCCCTCTCTCCCCTCCTCCACTAGCAGTGCTGGAAGCCTGCAGCTCTGGCCCACTAAAGCTTCTTATATTATAAGTTGTAAAGTTAGTTTTAATCGTGTCCATCATATTCAGACGCAGCCGCTGTGCAGGAAAAAACGCAAACATGAGTAGAAAACGAGTACATGTCAGGTCTCTTGTGGGCAGTGGAACTTTTCATCCACACATCGAGATGTAAAACATCCCGATAAAAGCAGAAAAACAGAAGCGTGCGTGTCCACTCGTACGGAGGAGCTGATTGTGGCTCATGTGATCTCTGCATCCTCCCCAGCGGCAAAAATGTTCTATAGAACCAGACCTGCTAGGCCTTAAAGCGCACGTGCAGGATGACATGACGCACCTGCACCGTCAGAAAATGTCACTCTGCAGGTCGTTGTCAGATAGTTGCGTGTTTACCCCCAAATCTCTGTTACTGAGTAAAGGAAATGCCAGAAAGCAAGAGTTACATTCCCTCAGCATTGTAGTGTAATCAGCCCTGATGATGATGTAGGAGAAGCTTTTCAACCTCAAGTAAAACTCAGAATGAGATCAAAATGAAATCAAATTAAAAACCTGATATTCGTTTAGATTTATCATCCAGCTTGATCACACTTCAATATACACATGAACACAGGATAAATTATTTACATTTTCTTTCACAAAAATATGAAAAACCTGTTTACTGCATTTCTGGTTGTAGAAATTGTAATAACACTAGATAGATAGATAGATAGATAGATAGATAGATAGATAGATAGATAGATAGATAGATAGATAGATAGATAGATAGATAGATAGATACTGTAGATAGATAAAGATTTAGCGCAGATATGATATCACTACAGATTTGAACTGCAGGTAAAGTCAGGAACATCTTGGACGCTTTTTTAAAGTTTTTATTTTGCTTGTTTTACAGTACCAAAAAACAAAAACAAAAAACAAACAATTTTTTTAAAAAAAGGTGGTCACAATGACTCATCAGAAACACAACAAACAGCAAAACAAAACAAGGAGTTCAAGGCAATGTAAATAAAGCTGAAACAGAGACTTTAGCTTAAAAGGATCCACTGTACCGCTGTCACACATATTATTTCTATATGCTCACTTGTAAGGGGCCATCCCCACATCATCCTACCTCTTTATGAAATCATACACATTGCAGGTCCCCCATAAGGGAAGAAATATACACATATTTAAGCACATACAGTGCATGCACATGTACACAACAAATACATATATTTAATGGAATAAGGGTTAACACAGGTTAATGTAATACGGGTTGACAGTGGAAGAGTTGGGAGGTAGTTGTCAGATAAATTAACAGGCAGAAAGAAGATGGGAATGAGTAGGTCATGACACGTGTTACAAGTGAAATTTCAGAAACTTTCCCCATTTATTATTATACTTCTCTACCTCATTCATAACACTATGACATTTTCTCAAATGCTGCTGCCGTGCCCAGCTCTGAGACCCATTCCTAGAATAAAGGGCCCATAACATCCTTTCACTTCCTCATTATTATCTGTTTGCCAATCATGATGCTTGTCTGAACCCAGTTAGCTAAAGGTTTTACCATGTGGCTGATAGCTTTAGGGTTCGCAACATCTTGGACTTTTAATTTCAATCATGTGCTGCTCACAAAGTCAAAATGCTTTGATATGAAAAATTATTAGAAAATCCTGCTGCTGGTGTACTGTACTGGGCCGATGCTGGTAATGCAATATCGGCCCATAATATCGGCAGGTTGTATCCGCTATTGGCTGAGGCTGATGAGAAAATATCGGTATCGGCCCAAAAAAGCTGTATCGGTCGATCTCTAATTCAAAGTATATTTCGAAGTAACAGGGCAAGCTTCAGTAATTATTTTACCTACAGCATAAAAGATGAAATATTTCAATATTTACATCTGAAATGACATTTTTTTTCACCACAGGCAGGAGCTCATTCTCCAAACGTGGCCATTTTCCGCTTTTATGGTTCAAAACATCACAGGCCGCAATGAATTATGGGCAATATGCATCAGTGAAATCTAGGGCTGCAGCTATCGATTATTTTTGTAATCGAGTAATCTAGTGATTTTTTTGGACGACTAATCGGATAAATTGGACATTTTGCAAGTTATTTAAGTTTCACAACTTAAACTGATTGTAAGACCTAGAATTTATAGCTTTGAGAGTTCTATAGTGCAGAATTTGCCCTGAACACAGCACTGATGCCCCCCCCCCCCGCTTCTCTGCCAATAACTTCTTTGTTGCTTCCACATCTGCACATTTAACTCCGTGCTTTACTGAAATGGAAACAACTGGGGGTTCATTAGAGGACCTAAATACATATTCAAGCCCACAACACTTGCAGTATAAATGTATTAACAAGAAAGGATGATCAGCACTTGCTGAACTGACTCCCAACAGTTTAAAAAAATAATTTATTGTTATGAAAGAAAAAAAAAGGTGAGACCCTCTGATAGACTTTTAACCTGGTATCACTGGTAATGTAACGTTTGATGTAGTTCAGCGACTGTAAACCTGCGGGGGGAGGGTATTTTGAAAGTTACTGGATGCTTTCTGCTACTCCAATGTCTGATTTCCCTTATCTGAAGTAATGAGAGCTGATTCTGGAATCTGCTCTGTCAAAAATAGATTTGACACCAAGGGCAAACTCGCTCACAGTCCCCCTTTCGTGCCCCCTTCTCCCCGCCCCCCCCACCCCTTTCCCCCCCCGACCCTGCCTTTAGTATACCTTTACCTTCATTCCGTTTATCCTTCGTTATTATTTATTCTTCTCCTCCGTGTCCTTATATTCTCCCCCCCCCTCCCCGCCCAGTAGCCCTTCTCTCTTATGCCAGTTTGTTACAGCGCCCGCGTTTTAGTCAGCATTGCAAGTCTAAGCATGTCTTACCTTAACCTCCGCTTAGGGCTTATCTTTTTAGCCCACTTAGTTTCGTGTAGCTCAGTTAGCGTTAGCCCACAGTACGTCAGCTGTCAATCATTTCCCCGCGCCGCCTGTCCCATTTTAGTTTTCCTAGTCCACTGACACGGCAAGATGGCGACGGAAGCCGCCCACCTGCTTCACATTTCTCTATTCAGAAACCGGAAGCACGCCAGAATTATATACAGTCTATTTTGACACCCATATTTAAAGGAGAGCTGCGACAACGTGCTTCTAGCTCGCAGTGCAGGGCCCCCAGTGTGGACTAAGCCATCAATTAAAACGGTCCTCTTAAAGGAGCTGTATCATGCTTTTCAAATGTTCCAAAAGTCAAATATAGGCATTTATAAGCTAGATATGTTCCCATCGTTACTATAGAAACTTATTTGGTGTTATTATATTATACTATATATATATAATATTAGTTTTTCGATGCATCTAATTTCCAACACGGAAGTAAGATGGCTGACTGTCCTGAACTGCGGAGCTCTCGACCAATTGCAGCATGTTTTACGCCCATTTCATGACGTCGCCCCGGAAGAGACACTGATTCTGAAGGGTCACAGAATTGTCTGTAGCACCGGCACCGGCAACTCTCATGTGGATGTTAGTAGTAAACATTGATGGATAATTACTCCGATCGACGGGATAAAACAGACCAGCCTGTTATGGAGCTGAATGCGCTCGACCCAGAGTCTGATATGGAGTTTGAAGTACACGCAGTACCACAGAAGTACCACAGAGACCCCTGACAAGTAAGTAAATTAGCGAACAAATCATAGGCTAACAGTTAGCATTGAGCTGAGAGATGTGTTGACTCACCAGTGTTGTTGTCTGTCCATGCGCGTTTTTATAGCAGGAACTGCGTCAGGTTTCAGAAGTAATCCCAGAGAAAAAAACACTTTACTGCCCGAGATTCATGAAGTTGTCAGGAGTGAAGTTCACACACAAAGTTGAGTTTTTTTTTTCTGCTCCTGAAGTTATAATCCAACCACTTCTGGCACGTCGATTCATCCAGTACAACAAATAAACTCCCACGCTGAACATAACCACGCTGAACGTAACTGCATTTTTCCCAACTTGCTGTCCTCTAGAGCTTAAAAAAAAAAGAAAAAAGAGGAAGAAAATTCTCCTGAACTCTGGATCAAACGTCTGTTAGCTGATGGCTGCTTGTCTCTGAGGAAATCTTCCTGCAGGTGTTAGTTTCTTCCTCAGAGAGTGTGGATAGGATTCTCTGAGTTTCTGTTCAACAGAGGGCGTCTTGCTACGATACTGAGCGTGCGCATTTGGACTTTCGTGATTGGTGCCACGTTCATACGTAACGGGGTGGGTAGTCAGCCGTTTGCAGGGAGGTAGCGCTTGGTTTAAATATTCATGTAGATTACTCAAATATGCATGAATGAAGAAAAATAACAATTTAAATCATTTCTTGATGAGGAAATAACACACTGACATGCTGAAAAGCTCTTAAAAGTCCATTTTTCATGATAGGGCTCCTTTAAGTTCCGGAGGCCATGCAGCACACAGAACGCAGAGCAGACGGACCTGCTCTGAAATGCCTTTACTGACCAGGCGCAGCCAAATCCACCAATCATACAAATAATAAAGGACTTTTATTATTTCTGTGTCATGGATCACATGCATACCGAGCTGTGGAGAGGGTACTGTCTTTTCTCTCTCTTTCGGTCCAGTTTGTAGGGCCACATCCAGTTTTTCCTCCCTCCACGTTATGTTATTAGCATAAAGCAGACTGTTATGTTCAACAGAAATGCCCATCCGGGCGAAACGTCACTTGCATTAACGTTCTGCCCAGGTTGTGTAACAGAAAAACCATCCGAGCGGACGCGCAAAATACAAAGAGTAAGTTTAACTAATCCTCGAGGCAGTTAATTTGCCTCAAGCAATTTTATGAATCAAATTACTCGAATTACTCGAGTAATCATTGCAGCCCTAGTGAAGTCTGCATCCATGCAGACTTCATGGATGCAGGGCCTAAAGGGGCGTGAAGGACTTCCGCCCCCCCCTGTAGAGTGGGAGAACACCACCCACTTCCACCCCCTCAACAGGAGCATGCATTCTAGGGGCACAAGGGTGGAAGTGCGGGTATTGGGACAGGGCCATAGTGTCTGCTTCCTGGAGCCAAACTGGAAGCTGGTTTCTCAGAGAGGGGTCTCCCCATTCTACTTTTAGAACCTCAAGGACCCACAAGTAGACCTGCATTATGAGAGAAAAGTTGTTTTGACCCAAGTGTCTAGGGGTTAAAGGGCTGTCAACATAATACAATACAAGACAGGATCCATGGATGGCAGCTTTTCAGTGTCCTTGCAAAGAAAGGTGGCTATATTGGTCACTTATTTGTTTTTGTTTTGTTTTTGAATGTCAGAAATGTATATTTGTGAAGGTTGAGCTGTTATATTGGTTTCCCCTGCTGAAAATGACTTATTGAAATGGGTATATATTTGTTTATTATTAAGTTGCCTAATAATTCTGTTTGCCTAATACACCTGATACATGGTGTTGATGTCATTAGACCACACCCCTTCTCATGATATGCTTAATTGGTAGTAGGCTTTCGGCCTACACAGCTTGGAGTAAGACAACATGCATAAAGAGGATGATGTGGTCAAAATACTCATTTGCCTAATAATTCTGCACTCCCTGTATACTCTTTTTAGAGGGTGTTTGTGAAATGTGGGAGAGAGATGTGATAGCCTAAAGGTAGTCTATTGATTAGTTTAATGAATACCATCGTCTTTTTTATTTAATTTTCATTTCATGTTCAGTACTTGTTTAGTTTTGTTTCTTTACACTGACTGCTTTATTTTTTTTATTGATTTTCATTGAAAATCATTTTTTTAAATACAAGACATGAGCCACTGGAGCGCGGAATTCTGCCAAGTGGAACTTTCTTTCGGGAGTCTGTTTCAGCTCGTCAGACAATCCTTGAGACATAGCTAAGCTAAGCTTGAACGTTAGCCTGCCCCAGACCAGGCTAGATCTGGAGCATAAGTTACCATGGTTACTCAGGGGACATTCCGGTAAGCCATGTTGATGGAACAGAACTCTCTCTTAAATAAGCCAGACTAATGGAGATAAGCCAACGCAACGCAAACTTGTGACATCACCACCTGTGGTGTGCAGCAAGAGAGCAAGGGCTGCCTGTCAACATGAAAATATTGTATTATTCTACATCTGTTTATTTATTGTTGTGGCGATGTACTGAAACAAATAGAAAAAATTAAAATAACTGCTCCAAAACATTTATACTAAGTTATACTTAGTGGACTAAGTTTGTTTGTTTTCCCAGCGTGTAAATTATACTTATTTCCAATACATACAGCTGTGTGAAAAGTTTTTGCCCCCTTCCTTATTTCTTACTTTTTTGCATGTTTGTCACACTTAAATGTTTCAGATCATCAAACAAATTTTAATGTGAGTCCAAGATAACACAAGTAAACAGAAAATGCAGTTTTTGAATGAAGATTTATCAGTCTGGAAAAGGTTCCAAAGCCATTTCTAAAGCTTTGGGACTCCAGAGAACCACAGTGAGAACCATTATCCACAAATGGTGAAAACATGGAACAGTGGTGAACCTTCCCAGGAGGGGCCGCCCGACCAAAATGACCCCAAGAGCACAGCGACGACTCATCCAAGAGGTCACAAAAGACCCCAGAACAACATCCAAGAACTGCAGGCCTCACTTGCCTCAATGAAGGTCAGTGTTCATGACTCCACCATCAGAAAGAGACTGGGGGACAAAAATGGCTGCATGGCAGAGTTCCAAGACCAAAACCACTGCTGATCAAAAAGAACATAAAAGCTTGTCTTCGGATGCCAGGAAGCATTTTGATGATCCCCAAGACTTCTGGGAAAATACTCTGTGGACTGACGAGACAAAAGTGGAACTTTCTGGAAGGTGGAGGTCCCATTACATCTGGCGTAAAAGTTACACGGCATTTCAGAAAAGGAACATCATAGCAACAGTGAAACATGGTGGTGGTAGTGTGATGGTCTGGGGCTGTTTTGCTGCTTCAGGACCTGGAAGACTTGCTGTGGTAAATGGAACCATGAATTCTGCTTCTACCAAAAAATCCTGAAGGAGAACGTCCGGCCATCTGTTGGTGACCTCAAGCTGAAGCGCACTTGGGTTCTGCAGCAGAACAATGATCCAGAACACACCAGCAAGTCCACCTCTGAATGGCTTAAGAACAACAACATGAAGACTTTGGAGTGGCCTAGTCAAAGCCCCCACCTGAATCCCATTGAGATGCTGTGGCATGACCTTAAAAAGGCGGTTCATGCTGGAAAAGCCTCCAATGTGGCTGAATTACAACAATTCTGCAAAGATGAGCGGAACAAAATTCCTCCACAGCGCTGTAGAAGACTCACTGCCAGTTATCACAAACGCTTGATGCAGTTGTTGCTGCTAATAGACAGTGGGCCGAAGGGCGCTAGAGGCTTTAGTTTTCAAAATGATTGATCCCCATCGAGAGAGTATATGATTTTTTAATTGAAAGTTGATGCATTTTTTTCTGAACAGATTTCCGTTTGTTTTCCACTGCAGTTTGATCATGTTTTTGTGAAAACTTAACTTTTGTTTGATAAGCGGATCAGGCAAACGCGGAGAAGTGCTACATTTCAAACCAATCAGAAATTGGCTCCAGCGTCACCTGACTTGGAATCTGCCAATGACATCGGCGAAAAATACCAAAACAGGAAGTCCACACACGCAGCTGACAGGCTTCACAGAGTGGTCTGCGGCGGAGAGGACGCGAAACTACTGTGGTAAGGAACAATCTTTGTCTTAATTAAACAACAACATTTACTTTGATAGATATTTCAATGTTGGAAACACGCAGCAATCAGTATAGAGCAGACGAAACCAAAGACAACGGTGCCTCTTAACGTTGGGCGTTGCACAGGTGGGAACACCCACACGTTTCCTAGTGAGTGTTCACTTTTATTTTCCTTTTTATTTGTTTCGCTGTCTTGTGCAAACGTCGCTTTCCTGCCTCTCATTCTTGAATCATGACACGATGAGCTGAGTCGCTGTCCTGTAGTTGGTCGTGTTTCTGATGTGTTTCTGATTCAGTTCATGCTCAAAAGTGGAAGCCATTAGAATGATGACGTGAAACAGCTGAAGTCTCTTTCAATTAGACAGTTTATTGTTTGCATATTTTTATTCATTTTTTTATTCATTTGTATAACATTTCTTTTTCCACATTTCTCATCTGTTCTAGGTAATACCAGATGCTCGACGCCTCTGTCACACATCCTCTGGACCCGACTCTTTATGACACGATGAGCTGAGTCGCTCTAATCACTCTGATGACTCTGCAGTTGTGGGGTGTATCAGTGATGGACAAGAAGCTGAGTACAGGGAACTGGTCAGTCAGTTTGTGAAATGGTAACAATCAGCTCATGTTAGATACCAGCAAGACTAAAGAGATGATTGTTGACTTCAGGAGGAGCAAGAATAAGCAGCATAGTCCTGTCTACATCCTGGAAGAGGAGGTGGAGGTGGTTGAGAACTACAAATACCTGGAGTTCAGCTGGACAGCAGACTTGATTGGAAATGCAACAGTGACTACATCTACTAGAAAGGTCAGAGCAGACTCTACTTCTTAAGGAAGCTGAGATCATTCAACGTCTGCACCAACATGTTGCAGATCTTCTACAAGTCTGTTGTGGAAAGTGACATCAGCTTTGCAGCATCTGCTGGGGCAGCAGCATCAGAACCAGAACCAGAACCAGGACCAGGACCAGAACCAGAGACTTGAAGAAACTAAACAAGCTGATGAAGAAAGCTGGTTCTGTGCTGGGGAGAACTCTGGAGCCGCTGGAACTGATCGTTCAAAAAGAATGCTGCACAAGCTGATGAAGATGATGGAGGACACTTCCCATCCTCTCCACAACACGGTGAAGAATCAACAGAGTGTGTTCAGTGAGAGGCTGCGTCAAGTTCGCTGTAGGACGGAGAGATACAGGAATTCATTCCTGCCAGCAGCATCACCCTAAAGAACAAGACTGACTGACCCACTGACTTATTATTATTATTATTATTATTATTATTATTATTAATGTTATATTGTTAAAAACAAAAAAACAACAAAAAAAGGGAGCTTTTTTACATTGTCAAATTTCCCTTCTGGGATAAATAAAGTATTTTTAATTTCATTTCATTTCATTTATAAGGAAACAATAAATGAAGAGTTACTGTCAGAGAGATACCATATCCACCACTGTAAAATTTACTAGGTTCACATTGAATGTGGTCTCCATTGTAAATCAATCAATAAAACTCACAATTTTTAACAAAAATACAACCTGTTGTTTTGTCCTTTCTTTCCTCTTGTGTGTTTTGTTCATATTTCTCTTGTCTGTTTATTTCATGCAGCACTCTGTTATAACCAACATTAGCTGGTGCACACAGAAAGCTGTTACCTGATCTTTTAGTCACATTTACCAGTTGCCTCAGCTGCAACTTCACTCTCCAAACTGTCCAGACTGACCCCCTCCAGAGAAGTCCTGATAAAAGTAGCCCAACCTTCAGCTGAAAACTGTAATATGTTCTGTTTTGTTACATGCACACAGCACTCTATATTTTTATATTGCATCCATACATGCAAAGGTACTTCCATGGATTAGCATAAATAATGGACATTACATAAAATGCAGAAATGATTGACAGATGTTACTGTCAATCACCTGCAGGGTATGGAAGTTTTATTTGGTTATTTAACAGGTCAAGTTACACTCTAGATGCTTGTTAACATATCCAATCGAGTGTATTATGAATAATTACATAATACACATACACCTTTATACAATTTTATTCTCAATATACACATTAAATTTTTTTTAAATTATTCTTAATAAGGTGAAGCAAATATTATAAATTGTATCTGCAGTACTTCTGTAGTTAATCATTTTGAAGTCCAGTGTATTGCTAAGGATTCACAGGATTTTAGATAATCCTCTAAAGTGATCGTGTTTAAGTGTTAGTCTTGTTGAAAGAAGTAAATGCCTGCTCTTTTTTGTATCTGTTTAACTGAGACACGGTAGTTCACAACACTACTTGAACCATTTATTCTGTTTTCTGGTTTCCTATCATCATGTAAGTACTTGCTATCTCATAATGATAATTAAAGAAAGAAAAAAAAACATTAAAAAAAAACTTTTAATTTTGATTTGTGAAAGAAACTTTCTCACTCTGTCCTAGAAAAATACACCAGAATGTGGCTGGCTATTCTTAGCAGTTGAAATTGTTTGTAAAGGGGATCCGAGGTTTCACGAACTTCATACACAAACATTATTAATGTCCCTGATTAACATAAACCATATATTCTTCTTAGTGCTTCGATTTGACACAAAAAGAAGTTATTATAATAAGAAGAACAATTTCTTTACGAAATTAAATATTTGCGGATTACATTTTGGAGGTCCTAACATGGCCCTCTACCATTGGCTAATCGTCTAAACGTTGCAATCTGATTGGTTCATCAGATAGAATTGTTCAGCATTTGCCTGAGCAGCGTGGCGATTAAAACACAGGTTTTCAAGACTATATGATAAAATTTGAGGAGACAATTGATTTAGACTTTACATAAATGTATAATCTCACACACAAAAAAATGGTGTACTCTCTTGATGGGGTTCGATCAACAACAGGGGGCAATCACTTTTTCACACAAGGCCATTTAAGTTTGGATTTTTTTTTTTCCCCTTCAAAATAAAAATCTTCATTTAAAAACTGCATTTTCTGTTTACTTGTGTTACTTTTTCTCACATTTAAATTTGTTTGATGATCTGAAACGTTTAAGTGTGACTAACATGCACAAAAGTAAATAATTAGGAAGGGGGGCAAAAACTTTTTCACACAGCTGTATGCACATTAATGCAAACGGCGATCAGGTCATTATTATGTGATCAAAAACAGCTGAGAGAGGAAAGCAGGAGAAATATCTGCAGATAAAAGGCCAAAAACAGTAAAGAATAGAAATGATCGCTCAGGTTTGCGGTTGGAGGTGGAGGAAGGAGGAGGAGGCTGCCAAGCACTGGGTGTGTCTCATGTTGAAGTCTGCAGACTGCAGAGTGCGGATTCAGCGGCTGCATACGTCACAGCAGCGCGCCAAGTCCTGTCCCGTTTCAAAAATGTCTGGAGGATCCTCCAAATCCAGCCTCCAAACCCGCACTCCGTTTGGCCTGAGACGAAGGATGCATCGCACGTATCCTTCGTGGCCTCGCCTATCCCAGAATTCATTGCACACAAGATTTAAAAAAAAAAATGTATTTACATAAGCAGAATGTACAAACTCTCCTGAGGGACGTAACGGGGAGTTTTCTACAATACTGTACGGTTACATCAAGAACAAACGCACTGAAAGGTTTGAACAATAAACCTACAAAAGGGTTTAAATACGAAAATAAGATATTAGCGCACAATATACAATAAATTATAGTTAAAAAGCCATGGAAACACAAAGTTAATCATCATGACTGGGCTCAAAGAAAGGGAAATATTAAAACAGAAGGATAGTAGACTTTCTTTTTTCAACAGATCTTTTTTACAATTCTACTTTACATTTTTTAAGTGATGAGAAATATTGTAAAAATTAATAAAACAGGCAAAGTTAGGTATTTTGTTTCATCCCGCAAGAAGATGGGAGGGAAGCTGCAGAGCGAAGAGTGTAATTAGGTTATATTCATGGATTTTTAAGTGTCAAATGAAGTGTTTACTGGTAAGAAACAACAGATAATCTCTGTGGAAAATTTAGAAATATGCAGGCAAGCGTAAAAAAGAAAGAAAGAAAGAAAAAAAAAGCTTTTGCCTCAGAAAATCCACTTTGATATTATTCATGGGTTAACAAGGGGTTAATGGGGTGTCCACGTTATGGTAATGATAGATAAATGAAAAGGAATAAAATGTATTCCATATTAGTTCTTTCTCTTTTTTTTTCTAACAACGTAGCTGAGGGGAAAAGCGGAAAGAAAGCCATAACTAGACAGCTGTGGAGTCTGCAGTTACTACGCAACGAGAGTGGAGCACTATGGGTAATTCTCGTCTGCTTGGATGTCCCATTTCAGCAGCCTACCGTTTCAGGAGGCTGCTTTGGAGTGTGCGGGCTACGTAGTCTGCACACTTCAACATGAGACACACCTACTGTGTGTGTGTGTGCAGGTGCATGCTGGGATTTATATCTGGCCAAGAACGCATGCCGCTGCATGATCTGTTCAGGAATCACGATCCGTAACGTCAGCTCATCTACACGTGTGCAGAAAGGAGTGCTTCCAGGTCGTCGTTGGATCTGCTGGATTTAGGAAAATAAAAAATTCCATCCTTGATAATAATAAAAGAAAAGTATCAGATGGGGGAATGAACATTATCGATTTTGAAGTGATGAATGCTGCACTGAAATTAAAATGGCTACAGATGTTTTGCATTTGTAGTTTTGATCCCTTAAAGTTGCTGATTAAATTGTCAAAACCACACACAGGTATGCAGACTTCACCATATTGCCCATAATTCATTGCTGCATGTGACATTGTGAACCATAAAGGCAGAACATGTCCATGTTTGGTGATTGAGCCTGTGGTGGGAAAAAATGCCATTTCAGATGTAAATATTGAAATATTTGATCTTTTATGTGGGTGAAATAGTTACTGGTTCGCCCTGTTACTTCGAAATATCCCTTGAAAATTAAAATTCAAAGCATTTGAATAATGAAAGTTATCAGTTTACTGATAAAAGTAGCTCAGTTTAATTTTCATTTAAAAACTTTATTTACACAGGTAAGTCCAGTCGAGACTCAGCGTCTTTAACAAGGGAGACCTGTTTATCTGACATATGTTTTTATGGACGTGGATATTTATGGGGATTCTATGCTAGCAATAACAGTCACAGAGCAGACAATTTAATCATTATTATACATTTGTTTAGAATGTAACAGTTATTTAACCCTGTACTGGTGAAATTATACAGCCACTGTGGATGTTTTGGGATGAGACACATATCTGAGCACAGTTCTGTAGATGAACTGAGCCTCTGTCTCTCTGAGGCAGAGGCAGTGCAAATGGAATGTTGGGAAAACACACACACACACACACACACCCACACACACACACACACACACACCCACACACACAAACACTAGACAGAGAGAGGGAGAGGATATTTTTTCCCTTCTAAGGGAAAGAGTGTCCTCCAAGTTAGTACTCCATTTCCCACTATCCCAATGGGTATGACGAAGTTTCCTGTCTGGGACTCTGCCAACTTATGTTGACTAATGCTGTCTTCATGTGGAATGGGAAAGATGATCCTTTCCACTTGTTAAATGGAAATTACCAGTGCGTTGTGTTCAAGTGTTTTGTTGTCGTAATGAAGTTTAACAATAGAGGCTATCTTCGACTGACTGACTAGCTAGCTAGCTGCTAGCTAGCATCTGCTCTGAGGAAGTAAACCAAACAATAACCATATTTTTACAAACAAAACTAAGTTTAAATGGTGATGTTATTAAAGTTCTGTACGTCACAGAATTATCCCAACTACAAACTAACCACATAACAGCTTTAAACAGAATGTATTGCTTTCCATTCAGGATATTTTCATTGCTCTCCGCCATGTTGAAAGGTCAAAGTTTACTTCATCTCGGCAACTCGGGCATCATAAAATTTTTCCAGTTTCCCAGTGGAAATTATGACATGAGTGGGTGTTCAAGTGCAATTATGATGTCAGATATTGGTATTTACCATAAATATGATACTGTAGTGATTTACCTTGGGCACCATAATATGTAGCGTCACCATCTATGATATTGATATTAATATTAACATTTATATTTATATCAATACTAATGTAGCCTCGGAGCACCACCTTACTTGTTTGATATGTATTGGAAGTAAGAAAAATCATTAAAGTCTTAATGAATGAAATGAAATGAAATGAAAAATACTTTATTCATCCCAGAAGGGAAATTCAGTATTGTAAAAGCTCACTTTTTTAAAAAAAAATAAACAAAAAAGTCAGTCAGTCTTGTTCTTTAGGGTGATGGTTGCTGGCAGGAATGAATTCCTGTATCTCTCCGTCCTACAGCGAACCTGACGCAGCCTCCCACTGAACACACTCTGTTGATTCTTCACCGTGTTGTGGAGAGGATGGGAAGTGTCCTCCATCATCTTCATCAGCTTGTGCAGCATTCTTTTCTGAACGATCAGCTCCAGCGGCTCCAGAGTTCTCCCCAGCACAGAACCAGCTTTCTTGATCAGCTTGTTTAGTTTCTTCAAGTCTCTGATTCTGATGCTGCTTCCCCAGCAGATGCTGCAAAGCTGATTGCACTTTCCACAACAGACTTGTAGAAGATCTGCAACATCTTGGTGCAGACATTGAATGATCTCAGCTTCCTTAAGAAGTAGAGTCTGCTCTGACCTTTCTTGTAGATGTAGTCAGTGTTGCATTTCCAATCGAGTCTGTTGTCCAGCTGAACTCCAGGTATTTGTAGTTCTCCACCACCTCCACCTCCTCTTCCAGGATGTAGACAGGACTATGCTGCTTATTCTTGCTCCTCCTGAAGTCAACAATCATCTCTTTAGTCTTGCTGGTATTTAAGATGAGCTGATTGTTACCATTTCACAAACTGATTGACAAGTTCCCTGTACTCGGCTTCTTGTCCATCACTAATACACCCCACAACTGCAGAGTCATCAGAGTATTTCTGCAGATGACAGGACTCAGAGTTGTACTGGAAGTCTGAGGTGTACAGTGTAAAGAGGAATGGTGAGAGTACAGTCCCTTGTGGTGCTCCAGTGCTGCTGACCACCATCTCAGACACACAACCTTTCAGTCTCACAAACTGTGGTCTGTTTGTGAGGTAGTCGTAAATCCAGGTGGTTGTGGAGGATCCACCTGGAAGTTATGGAGCTTCTGACATAGCAAAGCAGGCTGAATAGTATTAAATGCACTTGAAAAATCAAAGAACATGACCCTCAAAGTGCTGCCTGACTGGTCCAGATGAGAGTGGGCTCTCTGAAGCAAGAAGATGATGGCGTCTTCAACCCCAAGCCCATTACGATATGCGAACTGTAATGGGTCCTGAAAGGTATTCACTTGCTTGTTGAGGTGAGCCAGTAAGAGTCTCTCCAGGACTTTCATGATGTGAGATGTCAGGGCAACTGGTCTGTGATTTGGTCCTGGTTCTGGTTCTGGTCTGTAGTCATTTGGTTCAGCTGGTTGAGGTTTTTTAGGGACTGGAACAAGACAGGATGTTTTCCACAGCACAGGAACTCTGTTCTGTCTCAGGCTGGTGTTAAAAAGGTGCTGGAGAACCGGACATAGTTGTTCTGAGCAGGTCTTGAGAACTCTGGGACTGACACCATCTGGACCTGCAGCCTTGTTCCGGTTCAGTTTCTCTAGTTGTTTCTTGACCTGGTCACAGGAGACAGTCAGGATGAAGATGGAGGCAAAAGAGGTCTCAGGATGTCCTGATGTGGAGAGAGGAGAGGAAGATGAGGCTGTGTTCAGGTCCATGACTGAGGTGAAGGGTGACAGAGTGGAGGTGGGACAGGAAAGCTGTGGGCTCATGGAGGGTGTGTGGAATGTTGGGTTGTCGGCAGGGGGGACTGAACCTATTGAAGAACACGTTCAGTTCGTTAGCTCTGTCCAGACCTCCATCAGTCTGGTCCCCCTTTAACTTGAAGCCAGTGATCTTCTTCATTCCCGACCACACATCCCTCACATTGTTCTGCTGGAGCTGCTCTCCAACTTCTTCCTGTAGTCCTCCTTGCACTTCTTAGTCTGTGTTTTCAGTTGTTTTTGTGTGGTCTTCAGTAACTCCCTGTCTCCATCCCTGAAAGCTTTCTTTTTGATGTTCAGCAGCTTTTTCAGGTCACTGGTGATCCAGGGTTTGTTATTGGGGAAGCACCTCACTGTTCTTGTTGGAACGATGCTGTCCACACAGAAGTTTATGTAATCTGTCACACACTCAGTCATGGTGTTGATGTCATCTCCATGAGGTTCACAGAGGACATTCCAGTCTGTGGCCTCAAAGCACCCTCTCAGAGCATCTTCAGCCTCAGTAGACCAGGTTTTAATCGTCCTCCTAATGACTGGTTGCTGCTGAACGATGGGCTTGTAGGTGGAGGTGAGAAGAACCAGATTATGATCTGAACCTCCTAAAGGAGGCAGGGCAGAGGAGCTGTATGCATTCATAGTGTTTGCATAAAATAAGTCCAACATCTTATTTTCTCTGGTGGAGCAGCTGACAAACTGCTGGAAAGTTGGCAACGTAGCAGAGAGGGAGGCGTTGTTGAAGTCTCCAGAGATCGCCATGAATGAGTTTGGATGCTGTGTTTGTAGTTTAGCCACGACGGAGCTGATGACATCACAGGCTGTCTCTGGTGCGGTACCTGGTATTATATAAACCGCTACCAGAATAACACAGGCAAACTCTCTGGGTAAATAATATGGACGGAAACTCACAGCTAACAGTTCGATGTCTCTTGTGCAGATCTTCTCCTTGACAGTGACGTCTACTGGATGGCACCAACGCTGATTGACCAGCACTGCAATTCCGCCTCCATTTAGCTTCCCGCTGAGCTGTTTATTTCGGTCTGCACGGACCGTCTTGAAGCCGTGTACAGACGCATTACAGTCCGGGATGTGTTCATGCAGCCATGTCTCGGTGAAACACACGATACTGCATTCTCTGTACTCTTTCTGAGACCTTGTTAGCACTTCGAGCTCGTCCATCTTGTTAGCTAGCGATCTCACATTACCCATCACAACAGTTGGAAGAAACGGTCTAAATCTCCACCGTTTTTCTCTCTGCCTTACCCCTGCCCTGCATCCGCTTGTCTTTCTCCTTAATTCCACTGGGATTTGGCGTGTTATTTCGCTAAAAATCTTGATTTGGGAGAGTTTTAACAGTTGATCCTGGTGGTAAACAATTTTTCCGTTGCAATGGATACACATCATAACAAGTAGTGAAAAAAGGCAAGCCAAATATTTGAGAAAAAAATCTCCTGAATTGCACAGCCTTCAAACCAGCATAAAAAAATCCTCCAGAAAAACCTAATCTGATAAGAAATGTCAATAAAAAAGTACTAGAAAAAAACACAAAAGCTAAGAGAGAGCTATTACAAACTGCAGCCACCTAGCAGCCCATTCCAGAATTTTTTGAGATTTAGAAATTTTTTGACGTTAGATAAACTTAAACGTTAAAGTTTTATTTCATTTTAAATGTAAAAGTCAGTTGGTGCTCCAAGTGTTTTCTTTATTGTAGAAAACGGGTCTAAAACGCTGTTTGGCTGGTACAGATTACCGACCGGCTTATAAAAAACTTTAAAATTTTTGCGGCTCCAGACAGATTTGTTTTTTGTTTTTTTGGTCCAATATGGCTCTTTGAACATTTTGGGTTGCCGACCCCTGGTTTAGGGGAAGGGTCAGGGGTAGGGTTAGATTTTACCGTGCTCTCATAGGTCTGGTAGGCATATAGTCGAGTGATGTCACTCGCAGACACGCCCACTTTACAACACATCTCTGTCTTGCAAACCGCAGATAGACCCTACTCACAGACAGCATCCTCTGATGCATGCTCGGTAAAATGGGCGGAGGAAGTTTCCACCCGGGGATTTCCAGCGTACTTGCCGAGAAGCAAACTTTTTAATGGAACATGACATGGACCACGGGTGATGACGTTCCATGAGTCCACGAGCACACAAATACGCACAAGTACGCATAATGAAAAACGGCCCTGATCTCCGATGATGATTCTCATCCAAACCCTCACTGCAGCACCGTGACAGCATTGTGTCTTCTTACTGGCCTGCAGGTGGCATTGGCTGTTCTTCATGACAACATGGATGCCCTACTGTCCTGCAGTGATGAAGGAGAGGCCATGACCATTCTGGGCAGGTAGGAGTCCAGACCAGGTTAAGAGCTGGTTCAGAGTGGGACCAGGTTTAGGTTGACAGGCTCGTAAGTTGTTCAGATTGTACTTCATCAGACAGTAAATGAGGATAAAAGTGATGAGTTCATCACACCTGTGCTGCAGGTACCTGGACAATGTTGTGAATAAACAGACTGTGGCTCCACCCATCCCCCACTTACATGCCCTGCTGACATGTGGAGATGAACCCCCACCTGAGATTGATGTCTTCGACCTCATCAAGTCCTCCTATGAGGTCAGAGTGATGTCACTTACTCTGTGATCAGGCGGGGACCGGCTCTTTCTAAATCCTGGAGGCAACTGAACAGTCTTCTCTCCGCAGAGATTCGGCAGCCTGCGCTCTGATGTCATCGAGCAGATGAGGTTCAAGCAGAGGTTGAAGGTCATCCAGTCTCTGGAGGACACGGCCAAGAGGAGTGTGGTGGGTGTTAGCATATTGTGAGCTCATGCTGACGTGTTCCTGAGGACATGGAGTTCAGTTTGATGTGTCACCGTATGCAGGTGAGGGCGATGATGACGGAGTCAGCTTTCAGCATCGAAGAGCTGGAGGAACTCTACTGTTTGTTTAAGGTCAGGATCAACTTTAAACCAGGTCTCCGTCCTCAGAGGTTTCTGTCCTCTGTGTCTGACCTGGTTGTCTCTGTGTCTCCCTCTGACCCGGTTCAGTCCAAACACATGACCAGCTGTTACTGGGGCTCCAGCAGCTCTGCAGCAGAGCGCCATGACCCCAGTCTGCCGTACCTGGAACAGTACCGCATAGACCCGGTCCAGTTTGCCCAGCTCTTCGCCGCTCTCGCTCCCTGGATCTGCGGAGGTCACACCCCCACGCTGTCGGCCCGACTCTTCAGACTCCTGGACCAGAACCAGGATGGGCTTGTTAACTTCAAAGAGTTCATCACCGGACTCAGTAAGTCCTGATCCAGATCCAGAAACCAGCCCCAATTTGACATGGAGGTGGTTTCATCTGTATGTTTGTGTGTCCGCAGGTGGGATGTATCATGGCGACATGACAGAGAAACTCAAGCTGCTGTTCAAGCTCCACCTCCCACCAGGTAACACCACACAACTCACCTGATCCGGTGACAGGCCGGGTCCAGCTAGTCTCCCAGACTGATCAGGTCTCACATTTATCAGGGGTTCTTCGGAACAGTTCTGAACTAAATTTAGAACATGTGTAAGTACAAATATCTCAGTATTTATCAAACCAGCAGCGAGAAGTCGTGGCCCGAAGTCAGAAATCAGCTGATAAATCCCACATGTTCTAAATCACCAGCTCGTACTCCTCCTGGTCATTTATATTCGTTCTTCCTCATCCCTGTACAAGTCACATAGAAATCTTGTGTTCTTCCTCCAAATGATGATGAGGAAGCAAGATTCATTTTCTACTTGGTTTAAAGCCAACCAAACATCTCTGTTTAGTTCACTCATTCATGTTCAGTCAACATTTATTTAAACAAGTAAATGATTTGGGATGGAGATCTTTGCTTTAAAGAGAGATTGTTAAAGTGTCTGATGTAAACCTGGAAAAGAAAAAGAAGTGAAAGTGTCGTGGCACACAGTTGACTCAAGCAGTCGTCTCCAAAATTATTCATACCCTCCCATTAAAGAAAAAGGTAAATTCACAATAGTAATTCAAATAACAGGAAACTAAGGAAACTTCTAATAAATACAAATTTACAAAAATACAATTTAGTGAAATAGTATATTGCTTTTGAATTGTGTTTGTTTGTTTCTGTAACTATTATTTTCAAACAAACCTATCCCAGAAAAATGAGAGCACCTTGCTCATGAACAGTGGACCAAAATACCTCCACAGGTGCAAAAGTCTCATTGAACATTACAGAAAACACATGACTGCAGTGATTGCCTCAAAGTGTTGCTCAATAAAATCTTAGCTTAGGAGCCCCGTCATGCTTGTTTTATTTTTTGTGCGTTTGTTTTTAAATATAGCTTTTCAACTACAATTCAGAATCAATGTCTTGAATTTATAGGATTTTCATGTATTATTACTTTTGTCAATTTCAACTTATTTAACTGACAGCTGATTTTTTTTTTTTTTCGTCTTTAATTTGGGAGGGGGGGACTGCAGCCAGAGGACAGAACCACCAGATCCTCCATCTCTGGTGTATTCTTATCCTTTCAAGCTCTCTGGTTAACACCAGGTGGTTTTGAATGAGCTGAAGGAAACTTGACACGATGCAACTTAGACACTCATTCCCAGGATCGCTGCAGCTCTACCCTTTAATTCAGTCTTATGTTTAATGTTTAAGAAGCAAATTGAATGTATTTAGATCGAAGAAAATATGCATCCAACTCAGATGGTTTAATGAAGCTCAGTGAAAGTCTAATTTCTCGTTTCATTCTCTACAATCTGCTTGTATTTTAACCATAAAAGCTTAGCTCATATAACTTTGATGGTAAATCAACAAGATGGTAAATTCAGCACTGTGGGAAAATGTTCTCGTGGACTAAATACACTCAGATCTGTGAGTGATGCGGTTGGCAAATGAGGGACCTGGTCTTAAACTGTGAAACTGAGTCAAAATTTAGGGAAGAACAAGGAAGTTGTTGTCTTTGTGTTTATTTCTGTTATTCAGACAACAGTTTACAGGGATGTTTGTTTGTTGCAGCATTGTGTCCTGAGGAGGCAGAGTCTGCTCTGGAGGCCGCACATTTCTTCACCGAAGACGAGCCACCAGGTGAGCAAATACACATGCACAAACACACACATATCCTCTGTCTTCCTGCAGTCAGCTGATCAGCAGCTTTCAGATCTACAGACTGTTTGATTTGCATGAACCAACTTTTGACAAACAATCTGAATGATTCACTCTGTCTGCTGCTTCCTCTCTCTCCTCTTCCTCATCTGTGGCTGCCTCTTCCTCTTCTCTTCCTTTGTCTTCTTCCCTGTGTGATGTTTCCCTCCAGAATCTTCCTTCCTGTCTGATCTGGACACTTTGCGGCAGCAGGAAGTGACATCAGGTTTGTGTCATTCTGGTCAGACATGATGTTTTGCTGTCCTCACACAGCAGGTGTCAAACCTGCCAAAACAAACCATCATTCAGAAAGATGTATGCACTGGTTTTAATCCAGAGCAGACCTGGACCAGTAAAGTGACCCAGTTAAGTCCACAGTTTTCTGGATACACCAAACACTTTCTAAGCAATGTTAACCAAGTTCTGGTTCTGGTACCAGTACATAGCTGAGTCAGGTTTGTTTTTCACCACATCATAATCTTACCATATCCCTCACAAGTAGTTGCATGTGGTTTGACCCTCCTGAGTTTCTGTAGAGCAACCTTTCTCAAACTGGGGTCCTTTTTTCCCTTGGTAGGGCTGCCCCCATGGCAAACAGGCTTCTGGGGGAGGGACCAGACAAAGTGCAGCTCAAAATGACCCTTATGGAGGAAAAAAAAATTGGAGCCCAGTTTCCCTTGCCCAGATGTGGGTCACTAGGGGCCCCCTCTGGAGCCAGGCCTGCAGAGGCTAGCTTGTAGGGACATGGAACATCACCTCTTTGGTTTGGTGTTCTGTTGTTTGACTATTGTGTTCGTCATGGATTGTCTGTAACGAACACCATGTTCAGGCATAAGAGTGTCCTCATGTCCACCTGACATCAGGACACCCTCAGCTGCAGATTGATGACTGACTCTGTATTCATGTTGCTTACTTGCGGCCCCATAGCTTGAATACTTGGTGGAGACAGGGGTGGAGCTGTCAACTGATCACCACCTGGTGGTGAGTGGGTTCAGATGGTGGGGGAGGAGCCCAAACATGTTGTGAGGGTCTGCTTGAAACATCTGTCAGAGTCCTCTGTCAGAAAGAGCTTAATTCCCACTTCTGGGAGAGTTTCAATCGTGTCCTGAGTGAGGCGGGGGACATTGAGTGTTCCGTGCCTCTATTGTCGAAGCTGCTAGTCGGAGCTGTGTCCATAAAGTTGTTGGTGTCTGTCGTGGCAGTAATCCCCAAACTCATTGCTACGAGTTTAACTATCTGCGACCTGCAACCCCAGAGGTGTGTTGTATTGTTCGGCATGTCATATAGTGGGCGGGCAGTATAGTGGGTGGGTCGCGGTCAGGGTTAGATATTACCATGCTCTCATAGGTATGGTAGGTGTGTTGTTTAGTAGCATCACTCTACGAGATGCCCTCTTAACAACACGCCTCTTTTTTTCTGTTCAGTTATTTATTGATTGAGAAAGATTATTATTCATGTAAAGATCTATCAAAGGCAGACTACGTTTTTTTTTTCCAATTTTTATTTTTCCATTTAACATAAAGGAAACGTACAATATTTCATTTATATTTAAAGAGCCCTACGGCCATCTCCCTCATTTTTATACCCACACATACCCACCTCACACATACACACACACACACACTAGATCCTACACCATTCGTACCTCCCCAGTCACATATGGTCAGAGCTGCACAATAAGTAAACAAAAACACTAAAATGAGCAAAGGACAATACATCAACCTACAGTTGTTTCATTGTTTACAATAAACACGATAAATACAATAAACCTATGAACAAATAATCAAATAGGTTATAATATTGATGAGTTAAGATAAGCCAAAACGGACCCCCAAACCAATTTCCACTTATCCATAGAGTTATTTTCATAACACAGCTTTTCAAGATGTATAATGGAAAGAAGTTCATTGAGCCATTTTTTGAAAGAGGGTAGGATGATTTTCATTCTTTTAGTATCAGTATTTTGGCAACAATAGTCCCCATAAGCATAGCATTTTGAATATGTGAATGAAAGTCTGAAACTTCTTGTAAAGCCCCAAACACAGCTATGTCTCTGTCCAAGTTGACTGTCACTGAGTACACATTTGAATTAAAAGAAAAAGTACTGGACCAGAGGATTTAAATGAGGAGACAACCCCAATATAAGTACAAGAACGTGCCTTCACTATTTTTACATTTATCACACAATGAAGATACGGACTCATAAAACTTCTTAAGCATTACTTTAGATTAATGGAATCTATGAATCACTTTAAACTGAGCCAATCTATGTGAACTATTAATGAAACGGGTGTTAATACGGGTGAGGGCAGTGCCCCAGATGTTGTTGGGCAGTTTGCTATTGAGGACTAGATAACTACCTAGTAGTTTCCTCCTACTTCCCCACTAAGTGTCTAGTTCTTAGTAGGGGAGTAGGAGGAAACTATTAGGTAGTTATCTTCCCTAATGCTGACCGGGTGCACCAGAAGTCATCAGCGTCCCGTCGCAGTGTCGGGTCTATTTATGACAGCGCATGCTTCCAACGCGTCAAGCTCTAAGCAGTGGAGCCATGTAGCCAGGACCAGACAGGAAATCTGACACGGGAGCAGTGTAAAGCATCCGGTGAACTTCAAAATAAAAGCCCCCGCAGATTTGCGATGGCTGAATTATCAGTGACACCAGATTAGAAGTCAATCATCAGGGGGTCTGAGTGTTTTCTTTTTTCCATCATCAGCCCTCTTTATCATGATATCACGTGAACTGGTGGCATCATGCATGACCTTGCAATTTTGTCATCTGTTCCGAGTCCCTTTATCATAATTTCTTTATCATTAATCTATTTTTAAATATGTGAGTGGAATGAGTCTTGAGGTGACTATTTTTAATAGACAAAAATGCTGAAACAAATGAATAGAGGTAAATTTGTCTTGGACTTTTTCTCTCCTTTTTGCTGATCCTAATATTGATCCAATCCATAACTCAAAAACCGTAAACCATTTCGAACCATGAAGTCATTGATCCATTGCACCACTACCCACAACATACACACCTGGCACCACACAACTAAAACATGACACGCTCAGAGTAAGCACAGAGCCAATCTGAAACATAAATGTGCTGTGTCCTGCGAACATTTATTGTTCAAGTATTTATCAGTAATTCAGTGAAAATTAGAAGAAATGTGAACATTTGCTTTGCAAGTTGATTTCGGTGTGCTCCTAAAAATTTAGCCCTGCTTTAAGTGCTTCCCACAAAATGGAATCTGAAGTACTTCCCATTATCATTGATCTTTAATAACTGTTCAGTATTTTGTTTCATATATTCTTTAAAACCTGTTTCTTACAGAAGCGTAGGGTTGAACCTCCATTTATGGAGGATGGTTTGTGATAGGACACAACCGGACTATGACCCGAAATAAGTACATTATGATATTTTATTTCTGAAACATTTGAAATTAATCTAGATTCTACCAAGAATAAATCAATTCTTGTTTATAGTTTATGTTTATGAGCATAAAAATTGGAAAACATACTTTTGGTCCAGATTCCGAATCCTCCATACAGTATGTCTACCAGATTTTTTTGATTTAATTAAATTATTTATAGTGAATTATTAACAGCTGGCATTACAGATGCTGATCGATCCAAGATGGGGTTCAAATGACGATAAAATCACTCCCAATAAAAATATTAGAAGTGTTATCATCTGGTAGAAGATCAAAACCTGCCTAAAAAAGGCAGGGTCATCGGACTTCGGAGCATATAAATATTTAATAACAGTACTGGAAATGAACCAATATGGCCGGAGACCAGAATCGTTGCCACTGGGATCAACGATCTTGGTCTCCACTGTAAAAGGAATATTATTCAGAAATAATATGGCAACACCTCTGGCTTTCGTATTGAAAGGTGCGTGGTACACGTACCTGCGAAATCCACTTTTGTTTAAAGGAGCCATGACATCAAATTTCACTTTTCTGGGGTTTTGGGGGTATAATATGATCTGTTGTGCTCTGATGAGGCCATGTGAATGTCAGAGTGAGAATCAAAGTTCCTGTTTATGGTCTGTCAGCTTTGTCTCTCTGCTCAGAAACAGTTGAATCAGACAGCAGCTTATCATTCTACGTAGTTCCATCATTCTACGTAATTCTATCATTCTACGTAGTTCCTATCATTCTATCGTAGTTCCATCATTCTACGTAGTTCTTTCATTCTCTTCATCATTCTACGTAATTCAATAGCTCAAATAAGAGCACACTTTCAAGCAAACAGCCTCTCTCCTTCCACCCTCCGCTCCGCTCTCACCACCTCCCTCGCTGAGCTAGCCAATTAGTAGAGCTAATTGAGTGCTGTGCATTCAGGTCTGGGTTTTTAAACAAATGGATTTAAAGCAACCTTTACCAATGTTGCATGGTTACACTATTTTTTTAATAGGGTAAAATGCTATAAATGAGGTAATGGAACTCTGAAACACAAGACAGACCCACCATTAATCAAAACAAAATATTATTCCAATCTGTAAATATTCAATGAAAACTCCAACCAATCCTTGAAGTGGGGTGCACCTCTAGGATTGGCTGAGGGACCTGCCTGTCAGACCTTTGCTCCTGCATTGGGAGGCAGAGAGAATTGTGTGTGTGTGTGTGTGTGTGTGGGGGGGGGGGGGGGGGGGGGTTATAGGAGTGAGGTGGGACTGTTTATATTCAAATAATCTTGCTGTGCTTTCTAAAATGCAAGATCGGTAAGGGTTGCTTTAAAAGAAAACTTCTGCAGCAACACTGAGGGAGGGGGCCACAACCTTGTCATTACCTGTAAGTTTATTTATTTTCTAAATGCTGTCTTGTCTGATAAACGTAGCTCACTGTCTGAAATGAACATGTTGCTAACAGATAGCCTTAAGCAAACTCAGACCGCAGCTTGACCTACTTTCTCTAAATAAGGTTATAGCCAATCAAACTGAAGTCAACTTGGTCTCTGGGTAAAGCGTCATATCATTCCCGCACCCAAAAGTATTACTGAGGAAGGGAGTTCTAGCATTTCAAAACAATCCCCTGCTGTAAAAAGTGACTTTTTTTTCTTTGGAGTATTTACATATACAGTCATGTCAACTACATGAACCAGTTTTTACTGCTATGTCATCACTCCTTTAAGTTTACGTTGCCTATCTTCTGTCAAATGAGTCTTTCAGAAACACAGTATCAGCTTTGAGTGAGTTGAGATGAGAGAAAACCTTGCCACATTTTAAAGAAGTCCCTAAACCGTTAATATTACTGTATTGATAATTTGCTATACAAGTTTGTCATACTTTATTTATCAGTGTTCAGCTAAAATAAATACACTGTGCAAATCTGCTCTTCGTCACACACGTACGATCACACACCCTCCCACTGCCTCCCACTACACTCCCCTGCCCCCCAAAAGGTGACCCCATACAATAGAGAGTGCAGGACACTTTGGGACAGATCTATCAAAGGTTTGTGTGTATAAAAACGTGAGATCTCTCATTGCGCACACAAAAAAATGTACAAACTGATCTATTAACAGCGTCCAAAAGGGTTTGGTCTTTAAAACGTGCTAAATAGCGCCACTTATCCATTTAGTACCTTTTCTGCAATAAATATGCAAAATAGGGTGTTTACACGCAAAAGTGCATGTAATGAGAGAAGAAAATGTGAATATATCAATTTAGCACTTGCAAGGCGATTTATTAACCGTGAGGCCCATTGCCTTGCTGTTTTTTGTTTGTTTGGGGTTTTTTTGCATCTGTTTTAGTACGTCTGAAAAGCAGGTGCAAACTTGCAGCTTTGTGCACAAAAGGCTGCAACTTCTGAGGACGACAGTCCTGGACACGCACAAATCTGATTCAGTATCATTTGTCATGTGCAGTGAGGGCAACGTATGTAGTTCTCATTGTTGATAAATAAAGTTTGCAGCCACTGTGGAGCTTAATGAGAAATAAAGCTGCATTAATTGTGACTTTTTATTTTCCCTTTTTGCCAACGTCACATTTTAACTTGGATTTTAACAGCTGGACAGGATAACATCACCTAGCAGCACAAGCTCTGAAGCCGTTGGCATTGTGCCAAAGTGCGCACCTCCTGCGTAATAGAGACCATGTCGGAGCTGCAGACATTTTCATTTGTTCAGCAGCTCCTGATTCATGTCTTCATAAATTGGTGCAGATATAGGTGGTGAGCCTCGGCCACTTCTGAGGCTCTGCACCTATATCTGTTGTATTATTTTTATATTTTCATACTTATTTCAAATGATTTTCATTTCCGTCCTCTTAATATTTCCATCCTCATCTGGTGTCATATTTCCATTTGCACTGTCGTCTCTCGCAATTCGCCATGGTGCAAACCACGAAACATGCAAAACCTAATTTATATAGGGGCGTTTCCAACACGTTTTCACCCGGTGTCATTCATTCTTTGTAAATCACCCGCAAACCGTGGTTTAGCCCCTCGCGCAAAATTCTAGATTGTAAGGGCAAATTGCCCACACGCAAATTTGGACCTTAATAGATCCCACTCTAAAAGGGCCTAAAACGATTGCTATCTTCATTACACACTAGGCCTGTCGCAACGCGTCAATGACGTCGACTACTCTGCTTTAAAAAATCACTGACGTCAAATCCGGTTGTCGCCACATCGCCGCGCCCACTCGCCACACACACATTTGAAAAATGTCATGCCTCCTGGCCACAAAGATGCCCCAAGGGGCGCACCTCTTTTTCCTCTGTGTGTTTTTCCTGTCAGTTACGGTTTTATGACCAGCAGTCGGTTTGATTCTACCTCATATGAACCGCAGGAGTCCTGCAGCAGCTGAGAGCTGTATGATGCAGCATCACCGAAGTTTAAATGTAACACACGCAGCAGCCTGTTCATCCAGTGAAAGAGGCTTTAGCGCTAAACTGAGCTGCTTTTAGAAAGTTTCATCCATTAATCAAAGCGTACAACAATAAAGTCAACATAATATGTAACACACCGTTCATATTTAAAGACACAACACAACAATGTGCTGGTTTAACGTCAGTGGTAGGAGCTTGCGAACCTGTGCCAGTTTCACAGGGCTGCTGCTGTGTTACGTGACACGACAGGTTCAGAGTGACAGAAAATAAACAAAAAACTGTCATTTAAACTTGGTTTGTCATTACTTAGTGGGTAAAAACGAAGCACACGTTACATTTTCTGTTGTTTCACAGTTTATTTAAAATCTACCGTGTAGGTTTTTGCTGTCCAACAGTTAAAGAACCGAACGTACCCATGATTCAGAGAAATTGAGAAATAACCAAATAGTTTCCTATTAGACATTCATAAATGATCAATTCCTCATTAGTTTGGTGTACAAATGTATGCTAAATATATATATATGAATGTGATTGGAAGAATGTAATTGATTAGAGGTGTCACAATAAAGTAAAAAAAAGAATAAATAAAAGAAATAAAATATAACAATGTTACAACTCCTGACTCCCCAATTCCACCTTCAAGCTATGATTTAAAATTAGGTTTCAGAATCAGATTAGTGTGTTGATGCAGGACAGGGTACACACTGTCCTGTATCTGTCTTTTTCTCTTCTATTTTTATTATATTACAGAAGTATTGGATCATGACTCAGTATCGGCCAATCCTCAAAATCAAATGACTCAGAATCGGAGGTAAAAACCCTGATCTGGACACCCTTTAGTGTTTATGAGCACTGAAAATACTTAAGTGCAGATAAATACCTCTAGATAAATAAAGATACATTATTAGAACTAAGTTCCACTGTTGGTTCAGTGAGAACCAGAAAATGACGTGCACCCCTGGTAATCCAAGTTATGAAAATCAGACACTGTTTTTATTTTATGTTAAGCTTTGGAAAACCTTAGTATGATAAAGTAATTTGATACAGTTTTGGGGGGTTTTTATTTGAGATTTTCTATTAATCGTGCAACAGAAAAATAATTGTTCGATTAATCGGCTAATTAGTTGTTAGAATTGTCAACAATTCCATAAAATAATTGGCCGAATAATCATTTTAAAAATAATCGTTTACCCCCATCCCTATTACGCATGCAATAATCCACTTTAGCTGATTTACAAAGCAGGGCAAAAGGAGGTTTGCGCCTGTTAAAGGTTGAATATGGGATACTGACAGGACTGTGACATCGCGTTTGTCTAGGTTGTAGTTGCAACGGCAGAAAAATAACTCCAGCCGCTGGGATGCCAGGCTCACTGTCCATACGCAAGTGATCAACAGTCTGCAGCATGTCCAACAAGTAACGCAGAGGAGTTTATAACTGAGGGATGTTAGCCACATTAGCAAACAAGTTAGCTTACCGATCCAGGAGAAAAGTCGCCATTTCCGTGTTTTGATGCATTGGAAAACGTTTATGTGGGTCCATTTAGTGAAGTCTTCACCTAAATTTACTCCAGGTTTTGCTCTTCTCAGGTCACTCCTCCTCAGAAACAGATAACAAATCTCCAGGACTGTAAAGCAGCTGCTTCACTCGCCGTCTCCACAAGAAAAAGCCCACGCAATTTATCAGCGCAGCAAAGAAATTAGGTCTTTATTTGAATTCTTTGTAAATCAGGGCCTAAGTCTCCAGCCCAAAATCTGTATTCTTTACACATTTAAAGGGACTAGAGGCAGGAATTAAAAAAAACAAACAAACATGCATGTCCATTTTTTTAAATACTTATGGGTGATGAAGCGCTAAATACCAAAAAGAAAGTTTCCACCCACGTTTGTCTCCGTTGCCTTGAACAGGCTGTGTGCTGCAGTTTTGATGCAGGAAGAAGCCGGTCGCGGTAAATTCAAACACAGTAAGCGATAGTTATGGATTATTCTGCCGTCAGCAAACGATCCAGATCAACTGAAAGACACTAAAAAGTGGAACTACGAAGAAAAAGCGTAGTAAACAACATTATAGCTTCAGTTTGTGCTCCCGTGACGGCTTGGCTCATGGCTGCAGGTACCTGAAGCACCAGTTGCGGCAGTCGCGAGTTTCGTTTCTAAATCTTGCCTCAAGTCCCTTCAAGTGCGTCTTTGTGCCCCCTGGCAATGATGCTCTGTGGCTTCTTGCCCTGCGAAGACTTTGGCACAGGGATGCGGTGCGCATGGTCTACCATCACAGGCTTTGTAAAGTTCTCCTTCCCCAAGACCTGTGAAATAAGCCCAGCAATGAAGTCGATGGGCCTGCCTTTCTAGATAGACGTCGTCTATCCCCATGAATTTTGATGATGTTGCGCCGGCTGTGTCCTTCCAAATCGGCAATCTTCATCAGAACTTTTTTATTGGACTTTTTCATTTCATCCAAAAGCTGCTCCAAAGCTTGAATCTACTGTTCCTGTTCAGAGCACTGCTCCTCTGGCTCAGTCAGTCTTTCACTTTGCTCTCGTTGAATGACCAGAAGGGATTCAAACTTATTTTCATAGTGGTCAAAGTGCTCATTCATTAAGTTTAATCATCTGTTAGAGATCTTCGAAGATTTCTTGAAATAAGATGCATTGCCTTAAAACAAGTTCTGATATCTCACTGAAATGTTTCTTTTTATGTAATTTTGTCTTATTTTGAGTATGATTGGATATTTTGACTAGAAATTAGAAAAACATACGTGGTAAGATTTGAGTTTTTGCAGTGTAGGCAGCTCTGCTCATTCTCTCCTCCTGCGGAAGGTTGTGTCCTGCAGTAAAATGCATCCGTGCGGAAACAGCAGATAAGCGAAACTAACATGTTGCGCGACAGAGCTACATCTTGTCAAATTATTACCCAGCGTGGGGATGACCAGTGGGGTGGCCAGCAATTTACCAGGGGTGGCCAACTCCGCCCCTCTAACCGTTCAGTTCAGCAATAGTCATTTCAAAATTAGCTATTACATATTTAATCTTATTCAGTTTGGGAGAAGGTGCTGAATGATGATAGATAGATGTGTTTAAACCATCTTACATCTTCACTTGCAAGAGAAAACCACCAAAACAAAAAAAGAGTACAGTTTAATAAGCTTCATCTGGGTTAATTTATTTTCTTCTATCTTCAGTCATGCAACAAATCAGTCAGTCATTTTCTGTACCGCTTATCCAGTTCAGGGTCGCGGGGGTTGCTGGAGTCTATCTCAGGTATTATGAGGCGAGAGGCGGGGTACACCCTGGACAGGTCACCAGTCTGTTGCAGGGCCAACACAGAGAGACAGACAATCACTCACGCTCACATTCATACCTAGGGACAATTTAGAGTGACCAATTAACCTAACATGCATGTCTTTGGACAGTGGGAGGAGGCCAGAGTACCCGGAGAGAACCCACACATACACAGGGAGAACATGCAAACTCCACACAGGAAGGCCGCTGTTGGAAATGTTCAAACCCCCTCCCCAGCCGGGAATCGAACTAGGGATGGGTACAGAAATCGGTACTTTTATTGGTACCTACCGAACTCCGTCGGTACTACCGGGTACCGATTCACGTAAAATCAAACGGTACCATGTTTCGGTACCTAAATGCATCCTTTTTAATGTGAGGTAGTGGAAAAGTTTGTTATTTCTGTGCCGCACGTGAACGTTGCATCGCAGCATGACATCAGCAGCAGCGGCGCGTGTTCAGTCAGAAGCTTTCCTGCTTCACTTCTCTAAAACATCAAGTTCGCTGCATTATTTGTGATGCCAGCGGCGGGAACACGTCTGATCTGAGGAAGCAGCAGATTAAACACAATATTCTTTTCAAAGCTCCGTTCCCGTCGTCTGCAGCCCGCAGAAAAAAAGAGGGAGAAGTCCGTCAGCGCCTCGGCGGCTGAACAGATGTAATCGGGGGCAGATAATAACCAGCAGGTTCACAAACTGCCGTTCAAGAACTTAATACGATGTGAATATTTACTGAGTTTACCATCAACCAAGACAGTAAACCAGTTCTGGGGGGACGCGCATGTCACGTCTCTCCCTCCCTCCCTCGGTCTCGCCCAACATCTTTATTAAATTCCTCATCACAGCAGAGTTTCCGCACGCGAGTGCACCAGCCACCATACTTACATCTGATAAATAAGAGTCTGCGTCTCTGAAACAGCTTGTATGGTTTAACCAGCACGGCAGAAACTGTCTGCATCAAGTTAGTAACCTGATCCCTGCAGCAGGATTACAGCCTCCAGACCTGCGCAAAACGCCGCCACAAAATCAGTTTAGTGTCGGAGAATATTCCGTCTTTTTTTCTCATTAAATTATTCTGTCATTATTATCATTTTGTCTGGAACAAACTCCCAGAAAGTCTCAGATCAGCTGAAACACTTGTTCTCTGCATTCACATAGATTTTACTCTAAAGTTCAAATCTGCACGGCTCTATGCTCTCTTTTTAATGTTCAACATTTTTAATGTTTATCATTTTAAAATCATACTTCTACTGTTTTGTTCTTAATCATTTTCCCTTTTACACCCCGCTGCAATGCTTATGGTTTATCTAAAGCACTTTGAATTTTCCTGTAGGCTACATGAAATGTGCTGTATAAAAAAACTTGCCTTGCCATTAAAGTTTCCCTGTTAGCAGACGCTCTGACATCATAGAGAAACAGCTGGATTTTGCTTTAATATATTATTAAAAAAAATTCTATGTTGAGAATGAGAAATAAATCTTTTATTGTCATATAAACACACAGAAAAGTACCGAAAACTGGTACCGTTTGGTACCGGTACCGATTCACAGGTACCGAAAGTTGGTACCGTATCGATTCAAATGTGAAAGGTACCCATCCCCAGAACTAGCAACAAATTCACTTGAGTAATATGCAATTATATAACACACAGAACTGCTGGTGGCTCCACACACATACCAGAACCGTACGAGAACCCATGTGCAGGTGCCACACCTGTGATGACATCACAAGGCCAGTGGTACAGCATGCTGCAGTTTGAAATGAAGATCGGGAAAATGTTCAGAATGTAATCTGATTACTGTCACAGCTCATCTCTGGAATCAGTTCAAAGTTTTCTCTCCCGTTTAGTTTCTGATGGTCATGATGATGATGATGATGATGATGGTGATGTTTATTTACTCTCTGAACAGGCGAGGAAGGAAAGGATGGAGGAGATGGTGAGGAGAAGAAAGGTAAATGCCTCCTCCTGACAGTGATGCACATCCCTGACCTTGTTCTGCCAGGTGCATCGTCCGCTCTGATCCCTTACCTGTGTGTGTTTCAGAGGTGAAAGACTACAGGTACTACCTGAGGATGTGGGCCAAAGAGAAGGAGCCCAAGAAAGAAACAATCAAAGACCTGCCGAGGATGAATCAGGTGAGGCGTGGCGCAGGTGAGCATGTGAAGGTGTGTTAACCCGTGTGTTAATCTGTTTGTGTGTGTGTGTGTGTGCAGGAGCAGTTCATCGAGTTGTGTAAAACTCTTTACAACATGTTCAGCGAGGAGCCGTCTGAGCAGGAACTCTATCACTCCATCGCCACCGTGGCTAGCCTGCTGCTGCGCATCGGGGAGGTCGGTAAAAAGTTCGGCAACGGCAGCAAAAAGCAGGAGCACCCCGCCACAATGCTGCCCATGGCCTCGCCCACAGCCCAGACGTTGCATGTCGGTCCGCAGGACAAGGAGGAGGAGGGGCCGAGCGAGGGAGCTTCGGGTGAGGCCCAGGTGTGCCAGGCCTTGGCCGACGCCCAGCTGGAGTCGCCAGCTCCGCAAACGTCAGATGAGGAAGCCAAAGACGACACGTCCGTGTCGTCGTACTCGGTGGTGAGCTCCGGCTCGCTGCAGTGCGAGGACATCGCCGACGACACTGTGCTAATCGGTGCCGAGCAGAGGCGGGGCAGTGCGCTTGATGTAGACTGGTCCATCAGCTTCGAGCAGGTGCTGGCGTCGCTGCTCACCGAGCCGCCACTCGTAGATTACTTTGAGAGGAAGGGAGACATTCAGGCCAAGATGGCCACCTGTAAAGCTCAGCGGGTGGTAGAGCGCCAGACGAGCTCCGCCTCTGACCTAGAGCCCTCCCAACATTCCACCTGACTCACCCCGCCTGCTCCAGCAGCCTTCTCAGGTGAGGCAGATGATCTGCTGATGTCATCACGTGATTTGTGCTGCTTATTGGCCCTAAATTGATGATGTCACCCTTACAGTGATTGGCTGGTTGGTCCTGCAGAGTGAAGACGGTTGTCATCATTGGTCAGTGTCTGCAGGCTCGTAGGTGACATCACCTTTTGGATGTTTCTGTCTCCGTTTTAACTTTAAAACTCATTGATAAACTGATTGATTTTATTGATTTGACGGATAAAAGGTCAGTGTGTTCACACGTTTTGAAGCCTTGTTTGTTTGTTTTTCTGTTTTTAATGACGTCACTTGTGTTTACTTCCTGTGAACGAAAATGTTAGTGTTTCTGTCAGTTTAACCTGCCTGCTTTTAAATCCATCATATTGATCAGTTATTGATCTGTACTCTAATAAATACTGGAGGAAATCAGCTGCTTCTTCTTAGGATTCTTGTTTCCTTTGTTTTCTTTTACCTTTAAATGTCCAAATTTCAGAAAAATCAGTTTGTACTTAAAAATGAATGAGATATTTAAAATTTAAAAAGAAAACTAATTTAGTTTTGCAACTGATCTGGAAGATTCCTCATACAGAATAATTTTTTGGTTTTAGATTTATGTTTTGGACTAATTTGAGGAGGCAGATGAGGAGGCTCGGGCATCTGGTCAAGATGCCTCCTGGACGCCTCCCTGGTAAGGTGTTCCAGACACGTCCCACCGGGACGAGACCCCGGGGAAGACCCAGGACTCCTTCAAGGGAAGTCTCCCGGCTGGCCTGGGAACGCCTCGGAATCCCCCCAAATGAGCTTTTTCACCCCATCTGAAACATTTTTTTGATAGCTTAATGAAATATCAGAGCTCCATGACCCTTTCTGTCCACTGGACGGACTGCCGCCATGACCATCACAGAAAATGGAGTTGGGCGGATCTTTTGTATTACTTTCTTTTTTGCAGTTTGTTATCAAAAAGTGGATCAAATAGATCAAATTGAAAAGTCCTTAAAATATTGGACACTGTGATAAAAAAAGACACAAAAACAAGAATGAACAACTGCCTATAGCAGGGATCCCCAATCCTGGTCCTGAAGGACCGGTGTCCTGCAGGTATTCCATGTCTCACTGCTGCAACACACCTGATTGAAATCATTGACTAATTAGCAGAGTTGTCCAGAGCTTGTCTGAGTCTGACTCTGGTGTACTGCAGCAGGGAGACCTGGAAAACCAGCAGGATACCGGTCCTTGAGGACCGGGATTGATGATCACTGGTCTATAGTACAGAAAAGACAAAGGATAAAAAAAAAAAACAGATAAAACTAAACAAAAATTTATACAAGACAATACGATAAATAGAATACAAAAAATTATGCTTGTACGAAACTGAAAAATTTGAATGTCATGTATGTCCTTACTTACTGTCAAAACCTTCAAAAATGTCTGCTGCCTCTTGACCAGGACTCCCTTGAAAAAGAAGTTTTTAATTTCATTGGGACTTTCCTTGAAAATAAAGGTTAAACAAAATAAAAAAGTAAATAAAAATGTTAAGATCTTAAAAAGTAGAGACAGCCAATTTCTTTTTAACTGATTTTGCAGTCTTTATTTTATTGTCCTTCACGTCTTTTTTTAATAGAGAGAATTAAACTGAAATAAGCAAGTGTGTCTGGCCGTTGTGGTTACTGAGGCCAGGCACACCTGGATTAATCAGTTTGTCCCACAGACCTGTAGACCCCGCATTTAACTGGAGCTCATCGCGCGTAGCCGGCTTATTGGATGGGTCTTTTTACTAACCAGAGTCAACACTGGCCTAGCCCCAGTACCCACACCTAACCCTACGGCCCTGTCCCGGTACCCACACTAAACTAGTGTTTCTTGCACTTCATTGATCCGGCGATGCACCATGATGGGTCATGTTACGACTTGGCATCGATTCATTTGCCGTGATGCTTTTCCACGGAAAACGAAACCATAAAAAAAGTAGAAGGAACCATAACGCACTCCCCGCCGCCGGCCGAACAGTTTAACGAGTGACGCACAACAAGAATGGCTACCCCCATGCAGCTCAGTGCTCCAGCTGAAGAGCCTGCAATAGTTTTGCCACCTGGGTACGGCTCACACGTTTGGAAGTCGTTTGGGTTTCATGAAAACTCTAACAAAACTCTGGACAAGACATTTGCGATATGCAAACTTTGCAAGGCTAAAATTAAGTACCTTCGTAATACAACAAACATGCAACAGCACCTCAAGCGATTCCATCCCGAGACGAAGAATGCACCGCCGCCTGTCCCAGCACAACAGAGGGCCATCTTTGATACTATAAATAAACTTCCCAGGAATTTGGAGAAAGCCCTTCGGATCACACATGCAATAGGCCGATTCATTGGCACGGATTTGCAGCCTTATTCAGTGGCAAACAAAAAGGCTTTCAGTAAAATACTGCGAGCCGTGGAGCGACGTTACAAATGCAACGAAGGAGGTCCCAAAAATCTACAACGATGCTAAAGAGAAGGTAAATATTTGTTGGCTATTTGTTTGTGCAAGTTAGGTCTCTGTTATCTTGTCATTGTGTCGTTAAGTGTTCTGTACTTAGAGGGTCTGTGTCAGTTGAACGTAATTGAAAAGCAAAGCCACCATTGTCATTTTCCTAACTTTGTTTTTAATGTATTGTACAATGTTGTGTACATAGTCACTTCAACTACAAGCTTTTATAGACTAAACTGGGCAAACGCCGTCAGTGGACCGCCGTTGCGGGTGGCATTCCTGTACACTGTGTTTGAATTACAACAGAGGAAATTCGGACTATTTTCTTAATAATATCAAGGAAATCTGGAAAGATGTGCTCATTTCTTGGTTGGTTGAACAGCAGTGGAAAACATCAGTGGAAGTACCGTGTGTCCTTGAATTAATAATCTAATTTATTTACAAATGTAGCATCAAATGAAGAAAAAAAAAATTTAGATGCAAAAAAGCATTAAAAATCGCAATAATCGTGATCATTATGGCTGCAATAATCGAATCGAATCGACACATTATAAATCGCCATAATCAAAAAATCGTGGGTCCCATAATCGTAATCGAATTGAAGGGAATCTAGATTGGGCAACACTACACTAGACCCTCCAACCCTGTCCCAGTGCCCACACTAAACCCTGCCGTCCTGTGCCAGTGCCCATACTAGACCCTCTGGTCCTGTCCCACCATGCAGTCCTGTCCCTGTACCCACACTAAACCCTACGCTCCTCAAATCAAAACCAAAGATACTATATTGATCCCCGAGGGGAAATTCATGTTTCATCCAGTGAATATCCAGTCTCAGTCGGGGCCACCCTACAGATTGCAAAGCTCTTTCTCTTTACTTAGTGATACCTTGGTGTCCGTAATGTATCCTGCCTAAAACCAACCCTCTCATGTTCATGGGAATGACAAAGCGGCTCCCTCTCACAATGAGGCCATCTTGTTCTGATAGCTCCCTGTAGCTACTCTGGTCACAAATAGTCAACGCTTCTTACTGATGAATGGGTTTTATTGCGGCTTCCTAATCCCTTTCTTCGCCGCTGAGAGGTCATTTGTATGACGCACTTCGTCCTTCAGCCTACAGAAACGCTGGATCCAGGATGCGTTTTCATTCATTTATTAATGACATGCAGCTATCACGGCGGTACTTTGCAGGAACAGACGGTGTTGATATTAAAGTAACGAATAATGAACTGACAGAAAAGAAAACCAGGATAAAACAATGGCAGCAAAACGTACACGTTAGCGTTAGCGGTCAACAAAAAATCATGGCTACCCAAACTGCCTCTCCTCCTCGCCCAGGTGAATGTGCACCTTTGAAATCTTCGCACCGCCCATACACACATGCATACATACTCCCCACACCAGGGCAGCAGACACACATGCACACATTCCCAGTGCTACCAAACTACATGTCCTCCATAGGTTTCTTTATTCCATTAAACCACAAAACACCGTGAAAACTAAAAGAAAACAAAATGTCCTTCAATATAAGGCTCAAACAGACATCACAGGAAGTAATTGTTGATGGCAAACGTACAGTTGACTATATTGCTCTCTCATTTTTAAGCACACATGAATATAATTCTCATCAAATTAAACATATGGTTTGACAAACATACCGTCACCGTCTCCTGTCCCGCATCGCTCCAGCATCGCGGATACGCTCCAGCATTTTGTAGTGTATCTGAGTGTTGAGCCAAATGATAGCTCACCGTTTGGGTCCACGGCAGAGAAAACCCACAACGGATCATCGTGCAGTTTTTGACGCACACGAGATCGCATCTGGAGCAACGCCAAAAATTCAGAAGTTCTCAAACAAAAGAACATCAAAATAACCAAAGACTTGACACGATACACGTAAGAAGCAAGAGCCAAATTATGGCCACTGGTGGAGGAGGCCAGACAGAAGAAAGTATCAGGTTTCAAAGGGGCCTTTGCCATCATCAAAGGTAAAAGAATTTTGGTAGATGACCTGAGTTAATGTAATAGTGATGCATCTCTTATGTGATAAGGTCCTCTCTGAAGTTAAATGTCATACATTGTTATATGATGACTAAAGCATATTATTAACAGTTCAGGTGGTTTTGTATTAGTTGCTGTTGCAGCTGTATACCTGAAACATGACAAAAATAACTAAAAACTTTCATCATTAACATATTTGAGTACCATTTATGTTAAGGTTTTGCACTTGTTTATCTGTCTTTTTTTTCTCCTTCAGTAAGCAGTTATTCTCATGTTTTCATTGTCTTGTTTCTCTATTAATGTTTTAGGGATCCGCGAAATTACAAAAAGAAAAAGCTTATTTTTATTCTGTTATTCTTTAAAGAAAAATATCTATTTTCTTCAAGAAACATACTCAAGTAAAAGAGATGAAAGATTTTGGCAAACTCAGTGGGTGGGTGGGGTGGGGGTAAAATCCTTTTCAGTCTTGTCAGTAATCATTCGGGTCAATCGGGTGGTGTATCTATTCTTTTTGATAAAAAAATTTGAAGGGGACATTCTGGAATCCCAATCTTCTGATTGGGCAGAGGGATAATTAGTGTCACAGAGCTTGATGACAATTTGTTTATACTTGGAAATGTGTATGGTTACAATAATTCTGTTGCAAATAAGGTTCTACTTCAAAATCTTTCTTATAGGATCTCACAGTTGAAAAGGAAATACCATACAGCTTTTCCAGTCATGGGTGGTGATTTCAATGAAGTTCCTAATAATTGCAAGGACAGATTTCCTCAAAGGACCTCTGGTCACATTATTAACCCTGTCATCACAGAATTTTGCAGTACCTTAGCACTATAGACAAGTTTCACGGCCGAAACCGTGGGAGCCGCCATGTCTGCTAGTTTCTGCCAAGGGCTTCCGGTTACCAAAGTTACAGGATATTTTACACTGAGGCAGGGGCGCTGGATGCTTCTCTGTGCTTCTGGATCAGGGACTTTCTCACTGGCAGGCCACAGAGGGTGAGAATTGACCTATGGCTAAACCACGCCCCCAAACGCGATGAGCCAATCACAGTGCGCACAGCTATCCCATACACTCGGACATTCTCTGCTTGAACGTCCATTGAAATGCATTGAAGTTAGTCCGTTTTTGTTCGTTTTTATGTGTTCTTTTTAGTTTAAAATGGTCAAACGTGTGCATGGGGTACATGCAACTCCGATACTAGGTATCCTGAGAGGCTGGGTGACAGGGCGTATTTTTTTGCCTTTTACCAAGTCACATCAAGCCAAAGTTATGCGGCAGACCACAACATCAACTGAACGGGATAAAATGAACAAGGATGTCTACATCTGTTCTAAGGAAGGCAACATCGTATTTGAGGCAACATGTTGTCACTTTGCTTGAAAAAATATGAAGTTACCTTCCCTAACGTTAGTTTAAGTTGGCTAACGCTAGCTAAACATGCTAGTTTTGGTACGTGGTAACGGTACATAAGACGCTGTCGTGTAGTACAGGTGTGGTGTAGTAAAGTCGATAACGACACGCCTCTGGCTTCAGCCAGACTGCTCCGCTTCCGTGGCTGTTTGATCAGTTTTTGTCAGATGATCACTTTTTGGCACAGCAGCAGTAGTTTGTGCAAGAAACTGAGGGAGCGACACGAGTCACATTCAGAGATTCACAGGCTGATTTCTACTCCCAGTTTAAGACTTCTGAACAATTTCTTTTTGTTTGTTTGTATTGTTTTTATGTTTTTTAATTTATCTTGTCATGATCTCTCTGTCTATCACGCGTCTGTTGTCCGTGTTGACAGCTGTCATCTCCCGAGATGTCACATAGCGCCTGTCACCGAATGTTTGTTTGTCCGAGTGAGTGGAGGGGGCGGGGCTAGCCATAGGTCAATTGGGGACTGTACATCATCCACACTGATTCTGAGCACTGGTTCTCCACAGCCTGGTTGTGTGCTCAGTCCGGCTCTCTTCACCCTGTTCACACATGACTGTGCAGCCATTCATTCTACTAACATGGTGGTGAAGTTTGCAGACGACACCACTGTCGTGGGTCTCATATCAAATAATGACGAGACACACTACAGGGAGGAGATCCAGCACCTGACAAGATGGTGTTCTGACAACAATCTTGTCCTCAATACCAGTAAGACCAAGGAGGTCATTGTGGACTTCAGGAGATCCAGGAGGATGGATCACACCCCTCTCCTCATCCACGGGGAGGTGGTGGAACGGGTGGACAACACTAAGTTCCTGGGCATCCACATTGCATCCGATCTTACTTGGTCTGTGCATACATCTCACCTGGCGAGGAGGGCCCAACAAAGACTCTTCTTCCTCAGGAAGCTCAAAAGGACTGGACTCTCCACTCAGCTTCTGACAAACTTCTACAGAGCCACAATAGAAGGCATCCTCTGTCTGAGCATCACAGTGTGGTACGGAAGCTGCACTGGACAAGACAGGAAGGATTTGGTCCGGGTGGTGAAAACTGCACAGGGGATTGTTGGAAGTCCTCTCCCATATAATGAGAGTATGATTTTCAAATGAGAACAGAGAGAAAGGAGAAAGAGAAGAGAAGAAGGAAGCGTGAGCCAGTTTTTAAGAAAGGTTTGTTGCCTGAGTTGTTCAAATGAACCTGTTGAGTGAAATAAGCAGCTATCTGCAGACTATTACAACTTAGTCAATCCTCCTTAAGGTGGAAGTGGAATCACATGATTGATGATGCCGGGTAGTGCGTCTTAAACGGAAAGTGATTTTCCGTCTGTTTTTCTTAATAAGAAAAATTAAACCAGGAGTCTCCAGAATTTGTAAGAGAATTTACATTTACATAACCAGACCAGGCAAAACATGGTTCTCAGAACATCACTTGAGTGCTATTAATTGTTTAGCAAGATACTTATATTAAATAACTGTCCTTGTCCCCCCTTAATCATATGTAAACAGATGATCCACCAGCAGCAGCCCCATCTCTTCAACCCCCCACCCCCCTTTCCATTCCCAGTGAAAAAGGTAAGCAACAATGGGACCAGTTAGCATCATCACAGAGTCTGCTGTGGGAATTTGTCTCATTTTACCATTCCAAAAATAAGAATGAAGCATTTTTTAAATAAATATTAAAAAACTTAAAAAAACAAACAACAACAAAAAAAAAAACCCATAATGATCTCTATAAAATAAAAATACCCTGTAGTTGTAGTTGTTTGTACAGGATACTGGACAGTTAAATGAAAACACTGAGTAGCCACCAGCAGCCTGTATTAAAATCAAAGTCACTATTTAAATAGTTCAGTTAGATTTTTACATTCAGGTTGAATTACAGCCATCAAAAGACATCTATAAATCTTAATCATTCTCAAGATTCTCATAATTTATTTGAGCAGCTTGAGCTGCAGCATAAATACCTGTTTGCAATCTAGCTGTGAGGTCACACTGAGCTGCTGATGATTGATGTCATTAGATGATATAATTTGTTGGTACATTATATAAATGTAACAACTGTTACAGTCTTGACTTATATTTCTCAGGGCCCTCTCAGGTTTGGCCATAAAGAAGTATAGAAATGAAATGAAATGAAATGAAAAATACTTTATTCATCCCCGAAGGGAAATTCAGTATTGTAAAAGCTCACTTCTTTTTTTTTTTTTTTTTTTTGAATAAACAAAAAAATCAGTCAGTCTTGTTCTTTAAGGTGATGGTTGCTGGCAGGAATGAATTCCTGTATCTCTCCGTCCTACAGCAAACTTGACGCAGCCTCCCACTGAACACACTCTGTTGATTCTTCACCGTGTTGTGGAGAGGATGGGAAGTGTCCTCCATCATCTTCATCAGCTTGTGCAGCATTCTTTTTGAACGATCAGCTCCAGCGGCTCCAGAGTTCTCCCCAGCACAGAACCAGCTTTCTTGATCAGCTTGTTTAGTTTCTTCAAGTCTCTGATTCTGATGCTGCTTCCCCAGCAGATGCTGCAAAGCTGATTGCACTTTCCACAACAGACTTGTAGAAGATCTGCAACATCTTGTTGCAGACGTTGAATGATCTCAGCTTCCTTAAGAAGTAGAGTCTGCTCTGACCTTTCTTGTAGATGTAGTCAGTGTTGCATTTCCAGTCGAGTCTGTTGTCCAGCTGAACTCCAAGGTATTTGTAGTTCTCCACCACCTCCACCTCCTCTTCCAGGATGTAGACAGGACTATGCTGCTTATTCTTGCTCCTCCTGAAGTCAACAATCATCTCTTTAGTCTTGCTGGTATTTAAGATGAGCTGATTGTTACCATTTCACAAACTGATTGACCAGTTCCCTGTACTCGGCTTCTTGTCCATCACTGATACACCCCACAACTGCAGAGTCATCAGAGTATTTCTGCAGATGACAGGACTCAGAGTTGTACTGGAAGTCTGAGGTGTACAGTGTAAAGAGGAATGGTGAGAGTACAGTCCCTTGTGGTGCTCCAGTGCTGCTGACCACCATCTCAGACACACAACCTTTCAGTCTCACAAACTGTGGTCTGTTTGTGAGGTAGTCGTAAATCCAGGTGGTTGTGGATGATCCACCTGGAAGTTATGGAGCTTCTGACATAGCAAAGCAGGCTGAATAGTATTAAATGCACTTGAAAAATCAAAGAACATGACCCTCAAAGTGCTGCCTGACCGGTCCAGATGAGAGTGGGCTCTCTGAAGCAGGAAGATGATGGCGTCTTCAACCCCAAACCCATTACGATATGCGAACTGTAATGGGTCCTGAAAGGTATTCACTTGCTTGTTGAGGTGAGCCAGTAAGAGTCTCTCCAGGACTTTCATGATGTGAGATGTCAGGGCAACTGATCTGTAGTCATTTGGTTCAGCTGGTTGTGGTTTTTTAGAGACTGGAACAAGACAGGATGTTTTCCACAGCACAGGAACTCTGTTCTGTCTCAGGCTGGTGTTAAAAAGGTGCTGGAGAACCGGACATAGTTGTTCTGAGCAGGTCTTGAGAACTCTGGGACTGACACCATCTGGACCTGCAGCCTTGTTCCGGTTCAGTTTCTCTAGTTGTTTCTTGACCTGGTCACAGGAGACAGTCAGGATGAAGATGGAGGCAAAAGAGGTCTCAGGATGTCCTGATGTGGAGGGAGATGAGGCTGTGTTCAGGTCCATGACTGAGGTGCAGGGTGACAGAGTGGAGGTGGGACAGGAAAGTTGTGGGCTCATGGAGGGTGTGTGGAGTGTTGGGTTGTCGGCAGGGGGGGAACTGAACCTATTGAAGAACATGTTCAGTTCGTTAGCTCTGTCCAGACCTCTATCAGTCTGGTCCCCCTTTAACTTGAAGCCAGTGATCTTCTTCATTCCCGACCACACATCCCTCACATTGTTCTGCTGGAGCTGCTCTCCAACTTCTTCCTGTAGTCCTCCTTCACTTCTTAGTCTGTGTTTTCAGTTGTTTTTGTGTGGTCTTCAGTAACTCCCTGTCTCCATCCCTGAAAGCTTTCTTTTTGATGTTCAGCAGCTTTTTCAGGTCACTGATGATCCAGGGTTTGTTATTGGGGAAGCACCTCACTGTTCTTGTTGGAACGATGTTGTCCACACAGAAGTTTATGTAATCTGTCACACACTCAGTCATGGTGTTGATGTCATCTCCATGAGGTTCACAGAGGACATTCCAGTCTGTGGCCTCAAAGCACCCTCTCAGAGCATCTTCAGCCTCAGTAGACCAGGTTTTAATCGTCCTCCTAATGACTGGTTGCTGCTGAACAATGGGCTTGTAGGTGGAGGTGAGAAGAACCAGATTATGATCTGATCTTCCTAAAGGAGGCAGGGCAGAGGAGCTGTATGCATTCTTTGTATTTGCATAAAATAAGTCCAACATCTTATTTTCTCTGGTGGAGCAGCTGACAAACTGCTGGAAAGTTGGCAACGTAGCAGAGAGGGAGACGTTGTTGAAGTCTCCAGAGATCGCCATGAATGAGTTTGGATGCTGTGTTTGTAGTTTAGCCACGACGGAGCTGATGACATCACAGGCTGTCTCTGGTGCGGTACCTGGTATTATATAAACCGCTACCAGAATAACACAGGCAAACTCTCTGGGTAAATAATATGGACGGAAACTCACAGCTAACAGTTCAATGTCTCTTGTGCAGATCTTCTCCTTGACAGTGATGTGTCCTGGATGGCACCAACGCTGATTGACCAGCACTGCAATTCCGCCTCCCTTCCGCTTCCCGCTGAGCTGTTTATTTCGGTCTGCACGGACCGTCTTGAAGCCGTGTACAGACGCATTACAGTCCGGGATGTGTTCATGCAGCCATGTCTCGGTGAAACACATGATACTGCATTCTCTGTACTCTTTCTGAGACCTTGTTAGCACTTCAAGCTCGTCCATCTTGTTAGCTAGCGATCTCACATTACCCATCACAACAGTTGGAAGAAACGGTTTAAATCTCCACCGTTTTTCTCTCTGCCTTACCCCTGCCCTGCATCCTCTTGTCTTTCTCCTTAACTCCACTGGGATTTGACGTGTTATTTCGCTGAAAATCTTGATTTGGGAGAGTTTTAACAGTTGATCCCGGTGGTAAACAATTTTTCCGTTGCTATGGATACACATCATAACAAGTAGTGAAAAAAGCCAAATATACGAGGAAAAATCTCCCGAATTGCACACCGTTCAAACCAGCATAAAAAATCCTCCAAGAAAAACCTAATCTGACGAATAATGTCGATAAAAAAGACAACTATATTTGAAAAAAACACAAAAGTTAAGGGAGAGCTATCACAAATTGCAGCTACCTAGCAGCGCATTCCAGAATTTTTTATTAATAATAAATAATAATGAGGAATAAATCACAGGTAATAAATAAATGGAGGAACAACAAAAAAAATTAGGGCTGTCAAAAAATTAATCCTAAATTAATCCTACTGTCAAACAAGAGTTTTTTTAAATTAATTAGTAGTGCTATATGTACAAAACACAAACTTTTGTTGTATAACTTAAAGGCTAAAACCAAGCTAGAGATCTGAGAGTAGTCCAGGACTAGGAGGGCCCAACATGAGTGTCTTTCAAAGGGCCCAAAATTCCTGGTTGGTGCCCCTGCACTGAGGACATACGCAAATCAACAACACACAAGGGAAAAGCTCCCGAACCCGATGACTGAAAAGTAGATGTTAAACCCAAAAAGCGGTCTTGGACATTTTCTGCCGTACGTTGCTGCAGCAGCTTGTGAAAACAATTAAATATGAACCTTGTAAACTGAGCGAACTCACCATAGGACGGCAGCTACGTGACCGACCACCGGGTGCAGCCGCTGTCTCAAACTCTCCATTCTCCTTAACTCAAAAAAAAAAAAAAAAAAAAAAAAAAAAAAAATCCACCATAACCACCACTCAAGCCTTCTGACAGGAATCATACAGACACTGGCTCGGTGTTGAACATTTGTCTTCGTGGACACTAAACTGCCGTGTGTGTGTGTGTGTCGCTATCAACACACAGCCGACTGCGTCACTATGTAAGTCTATGGCGTTCTTGTTTATCACCATAGGACTCAACAAAGTACAAAAATATATTGCTAGTTGTAACATCAGGTCATCTCATCATATTATCCTCCCAGTTCAGTGTCGTAGCAGGTGAGGAAGTAATAAAACATGTTCTTTTAGAAGAAATAAATGAGAATGTTGCCATTTTAGAGACATCACTATTCAGTGTAAATGAATGCAGATATCATCGACTGGAAGCGCTTGGCAGAAATTGACTGCGGAAGTAAAACGGAAATGTCTGTGAACCTTCTCTATTGGATTGTTTTAGGTTCCTTCACTCTTCCTTGACTGATTCATTTACATGGTTTAAATCTGACATGTCTAAAATAAATCACGTATAAACCTTTAGTTGATCTCAAATAGTTTGTCTCCAATCATTTGCTCAAGTGAAATATTTCCTGCCCCTTTAACAGATCATGTTGGCATTTCTATGGTGCTCTATTGTTGCTCTAAAGAACACAAATAAGAAAATCTCAGGATCTCAGGCTGGAAACTGAACTGTTCATTTTTAGAACAAGACTCGTATATTGAGGCAATAAAAAATACAAATAAGTGATATATATAATAAGTTAGGGCTGAACGATTTCACGGTTTTCTTCAAATCAAGCTTCAGTACAGTATTTACAATGTACAATACCATTTATGAACATGACAGAAAACTTCATTATATCATCAAAACATTAAAAGCTATTACAATGATGACAATTAAAGGTGAGATTTACTCACTTTCAAATGCATTTATTAAAAAAATGCATGTACATTGACTGGAACTCCGGGATTTTCAGATTCCCTGCAGTCCTCCTCCCTCTACCACAGTTAATCACCCCACTTACTGCCTTTTTCAAACCAGGTAATCTGCATGTTGCTTTACATACTTGAATTTCCAGTGTAAAAAAGACATTATTGTGCTATTTTGAATATTTTAACTATTTCTCATCACAATGCTCTGAAAAATCTCCAAATAAGAAATCAATATATTTTTCCTTTTACAGTTCTTGTATGTAGGTTACGCTAAGTGAAACATACAAACCAGGGAATTTATCATGGATTCATATGTGCATTGAAATGTAATTAATGTAAAATAAATCGAAACAAACATCAGGTTTTACGTCTAACTTCATTTTTATGTCATTCTGTCACCTGAAATTGAGGTGAAGAAGACGACATCATCAATGATCAGGTGGTTTTACCCTGACGGTTTTTATCAGGTCGCATTTCTGACATGTGGACGCACATTTTTGGCCACAACGGCGTTCCGTACTCATCCTCTTATGTCCGCTTGAAAAGCAGCAGCAGCAACTTTCCTCCTGTTTCTGGTTTAACTGTGTGGCTTAAATAATGTCCCAGATAACAAGGACAGAGCTTCTGTGTGCTGCCCCGGTTCGCCCCGTTCACATAGCGAGTCTAGCTGATTATTCGTCTCCTTTTACTGAGATCCGCCTAAATACACTGCAAGCTAGCCGGCATTGTCAAATGCACGGTAAAGTGAGCCGTCAATTATCAGCCGACACTCGCGGTTAAAATTCAGTTGCGCAAAAACACCAGATATTACGGTACTGCTTGCTCGAGCTCCGAGAGGGAGCTGTGTTCATACTCATGTAAAAGTTTTTATACGTTTTTTATTCAAATCTACCTCAGATGTCTCTGTAGTTCAACAATAATCATTTTACTAAACTGTTTACAAATATGACAAACAATAGGTCCCTTTGAAGAGAACCTCCCTGCTAAAACCGATTTTTAGAAAATTGTTAAAGGAAAACTCTTAACAGGTGACACAAAACTCTCTCTGGATTCTAGTTCTACACCACCTCAGGTACCACCACTGTAAAAATGAAAAGATTTTACTGTATAGTTTTGGAGAAAATAAAGGCTGAATTGTGCTTAGATACTCATCTATTTACTGTAATGGTCTGAATTTGATTTTGGGGGGCTTATTACAGGGTGTGTTCCAACTTCAGGGGGATCACACTTCTCAGCCTCCCTGGTAAAGTCTATTCGGGGGTACTGGAGAGGAGGATCCGTCGGATAGTCGAACCTCGGATTGAGGAGGAGCAGTGTGGTTTTCGTCCTGGTCGTGGAACAGTGGACCAGCTCTACACTCTCTTCAGGGTCCTGGAGGGGGCGTGGGAGTTCGCCCAACCAGTCTACATGTGCTTTGTGGACTTGGAGAAGGCGTTCGATCGTGTCCCCCGGGGATTCCTGTGGGGGGTGCTCCGGGAGTACGGGGTGCCGGACCCCCTTATTCGAGCTGTTCGGTCCCTGTACGACCGGTGCCAGAGCTTGGTCCGCATTTCCGGCTGTAGGTCGAATCCATTCCCGGTGAGAGTTGGACTCCGCCAAGGCTGCCCTTTATCGCCGATCCTGTTCATAACCTTTATGGACAGGATTTCTAGGCGCAGCCGAGGTGTTGAGGGGATCCGGTTTGGTGGCCTCAGGATCGGGTCTCTGCTGTTTGCAGATGATGTGGTTCTGTTGGCGTCATCGGGCCGTGATCTCCAGCTCTTGCTAGGGCGATTTGCGGCCGAGTGTGAAGCGGCCGGGATGAGGAATCAGCACCTCCAAATCCGAGACCATGGTCCTCGCCCGGAAAAGGGTGGAGTGTCCTCTCCCGGGTCGGGAGTGAGGTCCTGCCCCAGGTGGAGGAGTTCAAGTATCTCGGGATCTTGTTCACGAGTGAGGGGAAGGATGGAGCGGGAGGTGGACAGACGGATCGGTGCGGCGTCTGCAGTGATGCGGACGTTGCATCGGTCCGTCGTGGTGAAGAAGGAGCTGAGCCAGAAGGCGAAGCTCTCGATTTACCGGTCCATCTACGTTCCCACCCTCACCTATGGCCATGAGCTGTGGGTCATGACCGAAAGAACGAGATCGCGGGTACAAGCGGCCGAAATGAGTTTCCTCCGCAGGGTGGCCGGGCTCTCCCTTAGAGATAGGGTGAGGAGCTCGGTCATCCGGGAGGGACTCAGAGTAGAGCCGCTGCTCCTTCGTATAGAGAGGAGCCAGATGAGGTGGCTCGGGCATCTGATTAGGATGCCTCCTGGACGCCTTCCTGGAGAGGTGTTCCGGGCACTTCCCACCGGGACCAGACCCCGGGGTAGGCCCAGGACACGCTGGAGGGACTACGTCTCCCGGCTGGCCTGGGAGCGCCTCGGGATCCCCCCGGATGAGCTGGCGGCTGTGGCCGGGGAGAGGGAAGTCTGGGCTTCCCTGCTTAGGCAGCTGCCCCCGCGACCCGACCCCGGATAAGCGGAAGAAGACGGTACGGTACGGTATTACAGGGAAACCATGAGAGGTGACACAATACTCTCTCTGGTTTCTTGTTCCAAAACACCTCAGGTACTACTACTGTGAAGATTAAAATAATTTACTGTACAGTTTTGGAGAAAATCAAGGCTGAATTATGCTTATATGTCAATCTACTTGGCTTTACTGTAATAGCCCAAGACTCACATTTGCATGCTTGTTGCAGGAAAACCATGAGAGGTGACATAAAACTCTCTGGATTCTAGTTCTACACCACCTCAGGTATCACCACTGTAAAAATGAATAGATTTTACTGTACAGTTTTGGAGAAAATCAAGGCTAAATTATGCTTATTTGCCAATCAACTTTGCTTTACTGTAATGGCCGAAAACCATGCCGAAAACCCGTATTTGGATGCTTGTTACAGAAAAACTATGAAAGGTGACACAAAACTCTCTGGATTCTAGTTCCAGACAACCTCAGGTACTACGACTGTGTAAATGAAAAGGTTTTACTGTATAGTTTTGGAGAAAATCAAGGCTGAATTATGCTTATATGCCCATCCACTTGTCGATCGTAAAATTATCTTGCGGGTGGATCCACATGTGATGTATGAAACTTTGTATCCAACCAATCTCAACAGTCTACAGTCTACGTGTGTAATCCATCATCAGCAATCCAATCCAACCTTATTTTCCTAAAACACAAAGTTCTGTACAACAAAATACACACAACATTCAGAATAAAATTAATAAAATCTCATGCCAGTAATGCATTGCTTGTACACTAGGGCTGAAAGATTTACCGTTATTGTATCTATATCGAGATATGATCATTTAAGATATTAATATCGAAAAAGCAAAGATATAAAAGATCTAGATTTCCCCTGCGCTTGTCCTGCATGTAAAGCTCTGGAAGTCACAAACAAAACTCACTTTCCACAAAAGTGCTTGGTTTTCAACGAATGCCAGACATCAATGTTGATTCACTGTCAGAATTCACTGAAAATTCAACGTTATTTCAACGTTGATCATAGCGAGCACTTTCAATGTATCTTTCAATGTCAGACATCAATGTTGATTCAGCTCCAGCCTGACCATGTTTCAACATTGATTCAATCACTTTTTGCTATCTGGGTATTGAGATGTCTGGCATGAATATCGAGATATGAAATTTTGTCCATATCGTTCAGCCCTATTGTACACCTCATTTTAGTTTCACACAGACAGCCAGAGCTCAAAGGGTCAAAGTATACTTGATTGTCAAACGTACGATAAATGTTAAACATGTATAGCACCTCAAAATGAGTTTTAGGCAATTAGGGTAAGGCCAAGTAGATGGGCATATAAGCATAATTCAGCCTTGATTTTCTCCAAAACTATACAGTAAAATCTATTCATTTTCACAGTGGTGATATCTGAGGTGGTTAAGAACTAGAATCCAGGGAGACTTTTGTGTCACCTCTCACGATTTTCCTTTAAAAGCATCCAAATGTGAGTCTTAGGCCATTACAGTAAAACCAAGTAGATTGGCATATAAGCATAATTCACCCTTGATTTTTTTTCCAAAACTGTACCGTAAATTGTTTTAATTTTGACATTAGTAGTAACTGAGGTGGTTTGGAACTAGAATCCAGAGAGAGTATTGTGTCACCTCTCATGGTTTCACTGTAACAAGCATCCAAATATGACTTTTTGGCATGGTTTTCAGCTATTACAGTAAAGCAAAGTTGATTGGCATATAAGCATATTTCAGCCTTGATTTTCTCCAAATCTGTAGAGCTGGTGTAGAACTATAATCCAGAGAGAGTTTTATGTCACCTCTCATGGTTCCCCTGTAACAAGCATCCTTAGGCCATTACAGTAAAGCCAAGTAGATTGGCAAACACAATACTCTCTCTGGATTCTAGTTCCAAACCACCTCAGTTACTATAAATGTGAAAATTAAAACAATTTACTGTACAGTTTTGAAAAACAAATCAAGGGTGAATTATGCTTATGCTTATGCTCTGGATTCGAGTTCAAGACCACCTCAGATATCACCACTCTGAAAATGAAAAGATTTTACTGTAACAAGTCCCCCCAAATCAGATTCAGGCCATTACAGTAAGTGGATGGACATAGAAGCATAATTCAGCCTTGACTTTCTCCAAAACTATACAGTAAAATCTTTTCATTTTCACAGTGGTGATACCTGAGGTGGTGTAGAACTAGAATCCAGAGAGAGTTTTGTGTCACCTGTTAAGAGTTTTCCTTTAACAATTTTCCAAAAATCGGTTTTAGCAGGGAGGTTCTCTTCAAAGGGACCTATTGTTTTTCATATTTGTAAACAGTTCAGTAAAAGAATATTTGTTGAACTACAGAGACATCTGAGGTATATTTGAATAAAAAACGTATAAAAACATTTACATGACTATGAACACAGCTCCCTCTCGGAGCTCGAGCAAGCAGTACCGTAATTTCTGGCGTTTTGCGCAACTGAATTTTAACCGCGAGCGTCGGCTGATAAATGACGGCTCACTTTACCGTGCATTTGACAATGCCGGCTAGCTCTACCGCAGTCCTAAATACGGATCATTAATTTACTCGCCCGCATCGTGCTTGTGTCCACAGTGCAAAGCCCCAAACTTTAGAGGTTAAAAGAAAACTGGTTGGAATTCAGTCGCGCTTTTATTCCCATTAAAATAATTGATCTGATTTTACAGACCAGGGGTCTCATTTATAAAACTGTGCGCAGGATCTTTACTAAAAGTGTACGTGCGCCAAAAACCCAAAGTTTGCTTACGCCGAAAAATATTCAGATTTATAAAACCGGGCGTACGAAAAAATCCAAGCAGTTTCCCCTTTATGAATCACACTCTCCTTGGAAGTTTGCACAGGTGAATTTGGCTCATATCCCGCCCCCCCTACACGCCCACTTTCTACCATGAAGGGTCAATGCAAAGCACCTCATGGATATTTTTGCATATAAATAAGCTGATCTGAGGCATTTAAACGTGATCGTGGCGACTGAGAAGACGAGAAAACGCAGTTTCATGGAGAATGAAGTGGAGGAGCTTGTTGGTGGTGAAACGTTGAAAGAACGTTATATTTGGACGTCACAGTGGAATCGCAGATAAACAGAAGTGACATCACGTTGCTGCAGCGGTGAATGAACACAACGGCTGCTGCACACCGGAGCGCGTTGTTGTCAACAACTGCGCACTGGGATTAAACGGATTCGGCGGGTCGGTCGAGTCCAGTTTAACACACAGATCCAGGAGTTCCCAAACTTTCTGAGCTACGACCCCCCCTATGGAAGTAAATCTGTTCCATCGGATTTTGAAATTTATAAGCTTTTGAATATCAAAGAGCAAAATTTTATGCAGCGAATTAACAAATGTGATTTTTTAAAATCTGAATTTAACTCTTTAATTTTTCAATATTATATTTTCGCTACCATTTTTTCATTGTTTTAAATTTCAGAATTCAAAATTCGAAGTTAAAAGTTTCAAAGGAAACAAATTTGAAGTTAAAAACTTCAGAGGAAAAAAACTGAAGTAAAAAATTACAAAGGAAAAAAATTGAAGTAAAAAAAATTCAAAGGACAAAAAAATTCGAAGATAAAAATTTCAAAGGAAAAAAATTCAGATGCCTAAATAGGGGTTGGGCGTCATGACGTCACATTTGACGTGGCGCCATGTTGGATGCCTCCGGTCCCTTTAAATGACTGTAAACAGACGTCCAGCTTGAGCAGAGACTGAGAAAGGAAAAGAAAAAAGATGTATAAATGCCGAAAAGGAACCGGGGTGTATCGGGACACTTTAAATAAGGAAGCCAGGGACCGGTATATGGAGAAGCTAAGTCTAATTAAAGGTTTAGATCCATATGAAATCCCAAACAAAGAGTGGGTAATGACGAGGACTTTCTACCGCAGTTCTGCACTAGTGACATCTTCGCCTACCTAGTTTGCGGTGTGAGCGCTTACACTTTGGAGCAATTTCGAAGTTACAAGTCATTGGAGTCTCATGTACAGTTCACAAATGGATGGGTACAAGAGCTGCAGATCATGAAGCCGGCAGACTGTGGGAACACAGTAATCCGGTCAAAGGTAAGTTTCACTCCACCTGTTAGTGCTGTAAGATTGTAGCTAATTGATGCTAACTATGGGTTTCTAGTGTAAGTAATAGTCGGATGGTACAAATACTGTAACAGAAATGTGAGTCATGTACACTCTCAGTCAAAAGTTTGAACACACTTGTAATGGTAGTGTGTCCAACTTTTGACTGAGAGAAGGTGAATGTTTGGTTTTGTGTATAGAATGATACATAATGAAGTACTATGCACACATATGTAAACAATAACAGTAAAATGTTGCTTTATCATTGCTGCTGCTTTTTTTCTTGTTTAAAGACTAGTGAACTAGTGTGTGTAATGTATGTTAATTTATGCCTCCTCCTCAGGTCTTGCACTCTCAGCGCATCAAACTCTCCTCTGAAGCCATGGGTCATCATTGCCAACAATGGCCAGGTTTGCTGTGCACACTGTTCATGCATGGCTGGCATTGCAGAGTCATGTACACATATTGGGGCTCTGCTATTTAAGATTGAGGCAGCGGTCTGCATCCGCGTAAGAAAGACTGTGACAGATGTGCCTGCGTATTGGAAAATACCATCTGGAGTTAACAAAATACACGGAGAGGTTGCCCACAAGATGGACTTTACTTCTGCTAAAGCCCAGAGGACTGCTCTGGACAGAGACATCAGTACCAACAGTCCTATGCCTGGCCTACGGATGCGAGACAGCAAATACACACCCAAAGCCACACTGGATGACTTGTCATCACTGCTCCCTGTTCTCCATAAACATAGAGCAGTTTGTATGTCAACAATAGACCCCTACTACCACAGCTATGCTGATCCTGTCAAGCCAGCTGTGATGCCAAAACCCCTGCAAGACCACCTGCGTGATCCACAGTTTGATCATGCTCCACTATCTGTCCTCCTCCAGCACTGTGAGACAGTGAAAGACATCGCAGCTGTGACAAAGGAACAAGTGGACATGATCAGGGCGCACACAAAGCAGCAGCACAAGTCACCAGCCTGGTATGGTGCACGGGCAGGAAGAGTAACTGCTTCCAATATGCATGCAGTTATTGCTTGCAACATTGAGAAGCCGGCTGTGTCCACAGTGAGGAAAATGTGCTATCCGACAGCAGTGTTGAGTACACCAGACACAAGATGGGGAACTGAACAAGAGGAGACTGCAAGAAGTGTTTATCAGGCCAAACAAGCACCACATCACACTGATCTGAAAATTGAGTTGTCTGGATTCTGCATCAACCCTGGCTTTCCACAGGTAGGCGCCTCACCTGATGGACTACTTGACTGCGTCTGCTGTGGGAAAGGGTGCCTGGACATAAAGTGTCCAGCAAAGCACAAAAATGCCACTGTCCTGGAGGCTTGTGATGGTGACAGGGACTTCTGTCTCCAACTTGTGGACAGCACATTTCAGCTCAAACAAGGCCACAGATACTACGCACAGGTGCAGACACAGATCTTTGTGACTGAGTCCAAATACTGTGACTTTGTGGTGTGGACACAGAGAGACCTCGTTATTGTCCGAGTCATGCCAGATGTTGGTTTCTGGGAATCATGTCTGCTGAAGGCACAGGAGTTTTTCCTGAAGGTTTCCCTCCCTGAACTCATTTGCTGCTACTACACACAAGATGCCTCCACACTGCAGCAAAAGACACAGAGCAAGAGGAAGCAGACCAAAGAAAATAAGAAGAATCTGTGGTGCATCTGCAGAGGGCCCGAGGAACTTGACGACATGGTTGCGTGCAATAATGAGAACTGTGCAACGCAGTGGTTCCACCTTAAGTGTGTTGGACTGGATGCAACCACTGCAGCAGGTGACTCCTGGTTGTGTGACGCATGCCTGTAGACACACAGATATCCAGACACATATTGTATTTTATATATTATATATTGTATAGATACCTATTTATTTATAGTATGGGAAAAATGATGACATAAGGACTATATTTTTGCACTATGTATTTTGTGTCCATTGTTGCAATGTTATTTACTATATAGATTTAAAGTATGTTTACAGCTATTTTACATTACATTGTGATAATATAAGGAACTGCACTACTGCCATTTTCTTGCGTTCATTGTTATATTGTTATTGTATACTTACTTGTTTATTTACAGTATGGAAAGAAATAAGAAACATGTATATTTATTACTGCGTTCCATCAATTTTCATTTGTATTTATTGTTGCAGTAAGTTGTTTGCTTTCTAAAGCATGTTTACTTAATATGTTTACAACTATTTCACATGTTAGATTGTCATGATAATGGGCTTTATGCACAACTCCACCACTTCCTGAACTTCAACCAGCTCCTTTGTTTCCTGTCTTTCATTACAGGATGAACTGATTAATCCAGGTGCGTTTGGCCACTGTCGTCATGGTTACTGAGGTCAGGCACCCCTGGATTAATCAGTTCACCCAGTAATGAAAGAGGGGAGACAAAGGAGCTGGCTGTAGTTCAGGAGGTAGTGGAGTTGTGCAAAAAGCCCATTGCACAAGAAGCTGCACTACCTCCATAATTTTCTTGTTCATTGTTATATTATTATTGTATACATACCTGTTTATTTATAGTATGGAAAACAATAAACATGTATATTTATTATTATACTAAATAATACTAATGGGCAAGGCAAGTTTATTTGTATAGCACATTTCATGTACAGAACAATTCAAAGTGCTTTACATAAAACATTATAAGCAAAAAGGAGAGAAAAAACTATTAGAAGCATGATTCAAAATCAAAAGCATTTAAGATTAAAAAGAGAGAATATAGAGACGTGCGGATTTTAACTTTTGAATAAAATCTACGTAAATGCAGCTGAGAACAGGTGGGTCTTCAGCCTGGATTTAAATAAACTGTTTCAGCTGATCTGAGACTTTCTGGGAGTTTGTTCCAGACGTCTCAGACGTTCCCTCCATTGTCGTTTGCATTCATTGTTGCAGTAAGTTGTTTACTTTCTAAAGCATGTTTACCTCATATGTTTAGAACTATTTCAAATGTTTCATTGCATATGAAGCTGCACTACCTTCATAATTTTACTTTGCACTTCTTGCAAATAAACACTGGTAAAAATCCGAGTGTGTCACATCTTGCTTTTCCACATCATACTATTATTGCACCCAGTTTATAAGACACGTGCATGTAAGTGTTTATTTTGAAGATTGAGGATATGGATGCAACGGATACAATTCAATTCAATTTATTTACATAACACCAAATAACAACAGTTATCTCACTGCATTTACAAACCTAGACCAACCATATTGACATTCATAGCTGTGTTACATTTATTTCAGTGTGAGTTTTAGCATTACTCATTCTTCAGCACAACACTAGGGCTCATGTTTGTCAGAGCACAACATACAGACACAATCTTATCAAGGAATGTCACATCCTCATCCCTGCATGGCAGTACCATGTGAATTGGTACTTTGTCTGACAAAATGGTGTACTTGTTGCGGACGGTTCCAATCACCCTTTCTACATGAATGCGGAGGTGGGCAATTTTCCTTGTGCTCTCCACATCCCTTGCATCCAGCTGACAGCGTCCTTTTGTGAAGGCAGGGATCTTCACCTCAGCACACATAAGTCCCACACTGTCCCGTATGTCAAAGCCACGATCAGCCAACACTAAATCTCCAGGTAACAGTTTGTCCAGAATCCCACAGTTATCGGTTATGTGCTTATCACTGACGCGCCCCCCCATCCCTTGGAAATGAAAGAAATTGAGCCCTGGGGTGTGATGCCAATAAGATATTTCATTGTTGTGTTGTGTTTGTAGTGAGAATATGACTGAGCTTGAGCTTTAAGATTTGATGGTCTCTGTATGAATATTTCAAAACAGTCCAGAATAACAGCTACACGCTTCCCAAAAGCCTCCACAAACTGATGGGGCATAGTTGCATGTAACGCATCTCGTCCTGGCCAGTTAATCAAAGGGTTGATGCGGGAATGCAAAATATTTATGGTGTTACTAAAAGTTTTTGAAACAGTTTTTCTGTCTACACAGAAGAGGTGGGCAATGTGTTGGATGGGCAAATTTAGTCTAAGGCGCACGAGAGTCAGGAGAAGCATTTGAAAAGGTGACAGTACTTTTTCGCTCTGTGTCACGTACGGTACAATACAGGCTAGAATACCTGTGAAAACTTCAAGGTGTGGAAGTCCAGTACAGTACTTCATTTTGCGGCTGTCATCCTTCAAAAAATGTTCATCCATTTTCCTCTGGCCAAGCTCACATTTCAGGGCCTTATTCTCTTCCAGCAGCCGATTGATTTCATCACTCGACGCTGACACAAAGTCACATTCAGTCAATGGTCTCTGGTCAGCCCTCCTCGAGTCTCTTCCCATCCTCAACTCTCTGGTCAGCTCCATCCTCGACTCTCTGGTCAGCTCCATCCTCTACTGATGCTGATGCCTCAACTGTGAATAAGATGTAGGTTATTGTCCTGAAGAAATTTTATTTTAGCAAAATATGCCACAGCTGCAACAGCAACAAAAACAAAATGAGGTCTTGCATCTGCTGGCTCTGCAAGGTTTACCTGGTGGAAGGTCATCCATCGCAGTCCTTCGCCGTTTTCTCATTTCCTGTCTCTCATAGCGTGCAGTCTCTGAGGTCTTCACCTCAGTGTGGCCCAGATGTAGAGATGGAGCCCAATCAGGATGTGACCTGTACATTTCATTTGCTGGTTTTCCTGGTCACACAATCAGAATTATCATCCATTAGTTTAAGTATTGAAAACGTACAGAATCACAATGTTAGGTTAGAAGATATGTTCATGATAACATTTACTTGAATGAGTGGACATAACAGGCTTGAGACTCAAAATAAATAGAACAGAATGGGCTTTATGCACAACTCTACTACTTCCTGACTTAAACCAGCTCCTTTGCCTCCTTTCATTATTGGATGAACTGATTAAGATCCAGGTGTGTTTGGGCACTGTCCTTGTGGTTACCTAGGTCAGGCACACCTGGTTTAATCAGTTCCACTCCAGTTCCAATTATCCAATAATGAAAGACAGGAGGCAAAGGAGCTGGCTTAAGTTCAGGATGTAGTGGAGTTTTGCATAAAGACCACAGAAGCTTTATTTGTCATTGCATAAAATAAAATAAAAATCATAATGAAATAGCACCTGTAATGAGTCTTTATGATTTCTTATGACAGATGCCAAGCCATGATTATGAGTGTTGCATCAGTGCTATGCGCTGTTACCATAAGGCTACTGCCTTTACGTGTGTAAGTGTGCGTGCACATTTATGTATGTATGGTCCTGTGGTTGAAAAGGAGAAACAACGTATAAAAAGAAAAAAAAAAGTACACCATCTTTAACTTACCAGAGTGAAAATGCAGGGAACATACTCTCATCGAAATCGGGATACTGTGGAAGGTTATGTTTGGTCGTCTTACAGCCACGATCCAAGAAAGCCGGCGACTCTTCGTTATCTCCGATACTTGACTTCCTTGGTAGCGCCTCCAAGCAGGAAAGCGGTGAAAAGTTAATCCATTTTCATTCTTTTCCCCTCGGCGATCATGTGTGGCGCTGTTGCACCCCACAACACAGCAACGACTAACCATTGTTTTGGAAAGTACCGCAAAATAAGTCACACGACGAAAAATGGAGACAGGAAGCTGTACGTCTGTTTACAGTCATTTAAAGGGACCGGAGGCATCCAACATGGCGCCACGTCAAATGTGACGTCATGACGCCCAACCCCTTAGGCAGATCTTGGAGTGACTGTGTGAAGAAAGCCATTATTTCCGCTGGAGTAAACCGGAAACCAGAAGTAAACATGCTGGTTGACGTAGAATGCGGAAGACGGCGCGGCATATCCCCTATTATTTCTGTCTTCTTTGTTCAGACATAAAAAAAAAGGGGTTTCATTTACCTGCAGTTGCAGCGATCAGCAGTCACCTTCATCAGTTACACTGACTGACAGCGCAAGCGTGTGTCATGTCAGCTGGCAGGTAGGTTACAGCATGCAGCCCAGCCAGACTGACGGACCCATGATCGGACCCATACACCAGGGTTGCGGGAGGTGGCGAGCGCACCCCCACAGCCCTCCACTGGATTCCCATCCTTAGCCTCCTTTATCCAACATTTAAGCTTGTTTTCCTCAGTTTTCTTCTTGCCCTGTCCCACGGTCACTCACGCTGTAGCAGCACAACGTTAATCGTCCACTCGTGCCTCCCCGCAGAATACAATACAGGGGGTAGTCGTTTTTGCTAAATAAATAAACAAAACTATAATCCCCAAGTAGTAAATTACGACGTTTTATGTGTCATGTGAAATACTGTCTCTCTGTGATACGAGCAGGATCCTTTTTCCATACAAACACACGTGGCAGTGAGAAAACTAAATGCGCTGTTTTCATTGGATGGCTGGTTGCTCGGGTGATGGAAAGAGGACCCAACAGCGTGGGCAGGGTTGACTGGAGGTCGCGTGCACCTTTTTTGATAACGAAGTGAAAAAAAATGCAAAGAAGAATTGATTTTATGTTCAAAAGAAAGGAGGATAAGAACGTTGAGAAACATGGCGCAGATAGTGCAGAGGAGGCACATGGACCCGGTAGGTTCTGTTAATAATAGATGACAACGTTACTAGATCATGAACACATTAGTATGCTAGGCTATATGATTTTTAAAATTTTCAGCCTACTGCATCTCAGATTATAACTATAAACTACATTTCTATTGCAACACCGAATTAGGTAGGTTAGAAGTCTAATTTCTGCAGGCTGATAATTATTTCTTCTTTTTTATTTCTTATTCACAACAGTTGAAAGTGAGAGAATGGAGGCATCAGGAGAACTTGTGGAGGAGGCAGGGGGTGAACTTGCAGGAGCAAACAGAGAGGGAGAAAAAGTCAGGCCAGAATATCCATCAATTTGGAAAGAAGAGCAGTACAGGGAGTTTAAGAAGAAAAATGATTGGTTGTTTGCCCATAATGGCATGCTTGGCTGCACCTCCTGTCGTGAGGTATGTGGGATCAATGTGGCAAGACAGTGGGCTGAAGTCCAGATAGTCCAAATGGACACACAAGAGAGGGCCCAGCTTAGATCCTCACGGAAAAAAAAATTCATGAGCATGAAAACTCCAAAGCCCACACAGAGGCTATGAAGATCCTAGACTCAGCAAAGAAGGATACCTGCTCAACATGAATGCCAGGAGTCAAGTGGCTGCATTTGAGGTTACTTCCAAGGTGTTCAGAACTGCATACTATGTGGCCAAGTATGACAAGCCGTACACAGATTTTGAGAAGATGCTTGACCTGCAAGAAGTCAATTCTGTGGACTTGGGCCGTGTCTTACACAGCAAGACAGTCTGTGTTGATATTGTTGAACACATCTCATCCCAGATGAAAACTTGATCTTCTCAAGAAGATGATGGAGAGTAAGAGCAAGATCACAGTCCTGGCTGATGAATCAACTAGTGCTGGGCACAAATCAACCCTGATAGTGTACATGAGGAGTAGTGTTGATGGGAGGATGGATCCCATCTCATTTCCATTGGATCTGGTTGAGCTGGATAGTCTGTCTGCAGCTCACATAAAGGATAAGATCATGACCTGCTTGCTGAGAAATGGCTATACCATTGAGCTGCTACGGGAAGTTCTCATTGGATTTTGCAGTGATGGGGCCGGTGTGATGCTAGGAACAAAGTCAGGTAAGTCCAGAGTATTGTAGATTATTATCATTAATAATAATAATAATAATAATACCACTATTAATACTACTATTGATCATAATATAACAATACTACTACTACTACTACTACTACTACTACTACTAATAATAATAATAATGATAATATTCTTCTTCTTATAGTAGCAGTAGTAGTTGTTGTTCTTATTATTATCAACACCACTAACAGTTATAGTAATGATGATACACTAATCATTCATCCATCCTTTCATTCAGGTGTTGGGAAGCTCCTTCAAGATGACTTCCTGAGATAGTGCTATGACACTGCCTCAACCACAGGCTGGAGCTTGCTGTGTGCCAGGCACTGAGGTGACAGGAGGAACAAATGACTTCCAGGCCTTCTCTAAAAAGTCTGTACTCCTTATACCCGCAATCACCAAAGAACACCAGGGACCTGAGTGCATGTGCTACCGACCTCTATATTACCCTCAAGAAGATTGGCAAAGTGTTCACTGTTTGCTGGGTAGCATCACCATACAAAGCAGTATCTGCAGTTTGGCAGTCATTTCCAGCTCTGGCCAAACATTTTCGGGAGGCATCAGAAGAGGATGACAGGGATGGCAGGGAGAGGGCAAAGTTCAGAGGTCTGCTCTCCAAGTTGACTTCCATCAACTTCTTGAAGAACCTTGCTGTAATGGCAGATGTTCTCAGTGAACTCAAAGATCTGTCTGAAATGCTCCAGAATAGAGCCCGACCGATATATCGGCCGGCCGATATATCGGGCCGATTTTGGCGTCTGGCTCATTAATCGGCATTGGCCAAAATGTGGCCGATATGAAAATTCTAGTTTTGCTTCAAATGGCAAAAAGAAACTTCTGCTGCGCGCTTCTGCTCTCCCCCCTCCCTTCCTGAGAGCTGCTCGTGCTGCTCCATGCCTCCTCCCCCTCCCCCTCCCCTTACAGAGAGCAGTGCTTTCTCTGCACCCCCTCCCTACTCCCCTCCCACACACGCGCTACGCAGGCAGAGCAGACCGATGCAGACGTTTAGTTTCCTCCTGGTAAGCTGTGACTTTCTAAAACTATATAAAACTACACTTTAGTGCTCCGTGACAACAAACGTCCTCGTGGAAACACGCTGTTAGAGCGCATTAAGGAGAGCAGGCGAGTTTTAAATGCGCTAGTTTTAGCGACATTAGCATTTTAATGAGTGCAAGTTGCCTCTTTGTGAAATAAACAAAGATGCACCTGCTAACTCCATCTCTACTATTAGCTAATGTCAGACTGTTATACAGATGCTAACTCCATCTCTACTATTAGCTAATGTCAGACTGTTATACAGCTGCTAACTCCATCTCTACTATTAGCTAATGTTAGACTGTTATACAGCAACTAACTCCATCTCTGCTATTAGCTAATGTCAGACTGTTATACAGATGCTAACTCCATCTCTACTATTAGCTAATGTCAGACTGTTATACAGCTGCTAACTCCATCTCTACTATTAGCTAATGTCAGACTGTTATACAGCAGCTAACTCCATCTCTACTATTAGCTAATGTCAGACTGTTATACAGCTGCTAACTCCATCTCTACTATTAGCTAATGTCAGACTGTTATACAGCAGCTAACTCCATCTCTACTATTAGCTAATGTCAGACTGTTATACAGCTGCTAACTCCATCTCTACTATTAGCTAATGTTACTGTTATACAGCTGCTAACTCCATCTCTACTATTAGCTAATGTCAGACTGTTATACAGCAGCTAACTCCATCTCTAATATTAGCTAATGTCAGACTGTTATACAGCTGCTAACTCCATCTCTACTATTAGCTAATGTCAGACTGTTATACAGCAGCTAACTCCATCTCTAATATTAGCTAATGTCAGACTGTTATACAGCTGCTAACTCCATCTCTAATATTAGCTAATGTCAGACTGTTATACAGCTGCTAACTCCATCTCTACTATTAGCTAATGTCAGACTGTTATACAGCAGCTAACTCCATCTCTAATATTAGCTAATGTCAGACTGTTGTACAGCAGCTAACTCCATCTCTAATATTAGCTAATGTCAGACTGTTATACAGCTGCTAACTCCATCTCTACTATTAGCTAATGTCAGACTGTTATACAGCTGCTAACTCCATCTCTGCTATTAGCTAATGTCAGACTGTTATACAGCAGCTAACTCCATCTCTACTATTAGCTAATGTCAGACTGTTATACAGCTGCTAACTCCATCTCTACTATTAGCTAATGTTAGACTGTTATACAGCAGCTAACTCCATCTCTAATATTAGCTAATGTCAGACTGTTATACAGCTGCTAACTCCATCTCTACTATTAGCTAATGTCAGACTGTTATACAGCAGCTAACTCCATCTCTAATATTAGCTAATGTCAGACTGTTATACAGCTGCTAACTCCATCTCTACTATTAGCTAATGTCAGACTGTTATACAGCTGCTAACTCCATCTCTACTATTAGTTAATGTCAGACTGTTATACAGCAGCTAACTCCATCTCTACTATTAGCTAATGTCAGACTGTTATACAGCAGCTAACTCCATCTCTACTATTAGCTAATGTCAGACTGTTATACAGCTGCTAACTCCATCTCTACTATTAGCTTATGTCAGACTGTTATACAGCTGCTAACTCCATCTCTACTATTAGTTAATGTCAGACTGTTATACAGCAGCTAACTCCATCTCTACTATTAGCTAATGTCAGACTGTTATACAGCAGCTAACTCCATCTCTACTATTAGCTAATGTCAGACTGTTATACAGCTGCTAACTCCATCTCTACTATTAGCTTATGTCAGACTGTTATACAGCTGCTAACTCCATCTCTACTATTAGTTAATGTCAGACTGTTATACAGCAGCTAACTCCATCTCTACTATTAGCTAATGTCAGACTGTTATACAGCAGCTAACTCCATCTCTACTATTAGCTAATGTCAGACTGTTATACAGCTGCTAACTCCATCTCTACTATTAGCTAATGTCAGACTGTTGTACAGCAGTAAACGCTGTGTAAGTCGCCTCTTTGTGACACAAACGAGATAAATGCAACTGTAAACTTCCATCTCCTGTTATCTAATATAAAATTATTATATTGTGTCCCTCTACACTTCATGCCATGCAGGTTTTACTGGGACTCGTAAATTCAGAAGTTTAAGTTTTCATTAAACTAATTAAAAAGCTCCAACTAATGTATTTATTTGTAATTCTGTTTAGATGTTTTAAAAGCTGCAACATTTCTCTTAAATCTAGTTTAGTCCCTTGTGTTAAGTGGAAGATGGAACTTTTTGAATCTTAAAGATGACAAATTTATATTTCTAAGGTGTTTTAGTGAATGAGTCTTTAAACATATATCATTTAAAAACACCTTCCATTAGCCTGGGTGTTATCACTGTAAGCTGTTTGCAGCAACTTGTTTTCATTTTGAAATGGTCATCTATAGTACTGAAACCTAATTACTAAAATACACTAAATGTATATATATTCATTCCCAGGAAGAGGAAAAGAGTAAGGTGTGGAGCCACTTCACAAAGATTTAACAGGTGTTAGATGCAACATCTGTGGTGTGAACGTTAACCTGGGCTGCAGCACCAGTAAGGCAGAAAACAACAAATCTGTGTCACCACCTAAAACATCATCACAGATTCTGGATGTTCTGATTCTTAGTGTTGAATCACATTTTGGTCAATATAAGAATTTAAATTGGACTACAGTTAGACAGGATGTATGTCCTGTATGTCCATGTTCATTTTTTGAATATCCTGGCTGATCGGCTGACATCGGATATCGGCCGATATCGGATATCGGGTTTTTTAAAGCCCCCAATATCGGTATCGGCCTCAAAAATCCCAAATCGGTCGGCCTCCTTTCTACTCCAGAACAGGAGGATCACAATACCAAAGGCCCACAACATGATGACAACATTTGTCAGACGCATTCAGAGCCTCAGTACATATCCAGGAAAACACATCATCTCTGCCAATCAAGCAGAAGAAGCCATGGAGTTCAAGGGAGAGAAGCTGAGTGTGGGCAGGTCTCCCATAATCAACTCTGGCCAGTTCATCCAAGCAGTGGTAGACAATATGAAAGAACGGCTGTTTACTACCACAGCCAACAGAGCACAGACCAGTGTCTCCACAAGCCGAAAAGAGACCTATAATACCCTGATGAGTCAACTTGCAGTCCTCGACCCTGACAACTGGGACCATGACAATCCTCACTTCGGAGAGGAGGAGGTGAAGGCTTTGAGTCAGGTCTTGCATGTCAGTGAAAAAGAGGCCCACCTTGGTTTTGTGGAGTACAAGATATGTGGTGGCAGAAGTATCCCTGACCAGATGAAAAAGCTGCTCATGGCTGTAGACACAGTGGCCCTCATTTATCAAACGATCGTAGAAATGATCGCACATCTGATCGTAAAAATGGTCGTACGATTGGACCCACGTGTGATTTATTAAAACGTTCGTATCGGTCCAATCTCGTCATACGAACAAAAGAGTCTTGATAAATTCCACAGCTGAAATTTATCGTCATTTAAATGTCACGCCCACGGTTACGCCCTTAAACATGCATGATTACGAGGCTTCACCCAGCGAGGTTGAACCGTGGAGAGGAGAGATTCTGCCAGAAAAGAAACTTTTGGGGGGATCAAGACAGAATTCCTCATTTGTGAGGTGACAAAGATTAAAGAGGTGTTTGGCAGCTTAAAAACCGAAGTCAGAGACGTGCACAACAACGCTGCACGGAAGAGGATCAGTCAGCCTCACCGATGTGAACGACCGGCTGAGATATTAATAAAAGTCTCAATCAAGGCCTGGCTGATACGGTTTATTTGTTTTATTAGTTATGAAATTTAATAATAGCCCACATCCGATGGCAGCGTCACAATTCTTTAGTCAATGGGTCAAGAAGAAGTGGTCCAATATGAAACTTACCACCAAAAGATGTCCCCCCCCCCCCTGTCATGAGTCCAACCGCTGCGCTCTAACAGGTGACAGGTGGATGCCGGTCAGGTCCAAGCCTGACCCAGATGGGGACAGAAAAAATATAACTTGCATTTGCAAAGCTAAGGGACAGTCTACTGACTGAGCACTTATACAACTTTAAAGTATTGATTACTGATTAGAAATGGATCAGCTCCGGTCTCCTCCATATAGCCCAGCGGGGGCTGCAGAGCGGCTCCGGGTGCATCTTTTCCTGCGCATCAAAACTCTCCAGCGGTCCGAGCAATGTGCAGCACTGCACAGGGCAGGAGTGTTGTAGATTTTCTCAGAGTCTAAAGCAGCGTTTCATCCCGCCGGGTCCGAGTCGGACCGTCCGACACCCACCTGCCTTCTCGCAGCCCGAGGCAGCGCTCCACCTGCACCTGCGCATGTGTACATACTGATGCCAACCTCCGCTCCTATGTGGCAGGTTTACCAGCGGGGTGAGGAGATGCACGAAGAGTGAAAAGCACTTGGCTCCTAGAACTATATGTTAATTATTTTAATAATTTGTTGAGATACATGGAGGAATTAAATTCAGTCACAGCTATTTTTGTAATTTTGAGAATAATTTCTACATTCACTTTTTCCTTTTTCTTTGCAAATGGGTTCATTCTTTGTGCTGATATGTGAATACTTATGTTAAAATGACAGTTTGCGGTTTAATTAATAAATATTTTCATGTTCTGCTGCGCTGCTGCAAACCCTCACTGACTCAAACTTGCGTACACGAACTCAGAGCTGTCGTGAGATTTGATCGTATCCTACGATCACGTTCAAATTGATAAATGCAGAGTCTTGCGTGGAAATGCTCGTACGCACAGATTTTCGTCGTACGATCGTTTGATAAATGAGGGCCAGTGTCTCCAAGCAATGCAGATTGTGAGAGAGATTTTAGCTCAATGAGCAATATCATCACAGAGAAAAGAAGCACACTCACAACCAAGAATGCAGCCAATCTACTCTTCATCAGCTGTGTGGAACCACCAATCAAACAGTGGGGACCACTGCCTTATGTGAAGACATGGCTGGCCAAAGGAAGGAAACCAGCCACCTCAACTACAGGCATGGCTCGCAAAGACACAGAGGAGGAAGACAACTATTACAGCCCTCTGTGGAAAATGTGGAAATCTCTCTAATTCTGTTTTCTCTGTTATTATTTATGAGGCACAGCTGAGTTCCTTGAATGCACCAATCTGTTTTTGGTGTGCAAATAAAGAAAGGCAAGGGAAAACACTGGCACTGCCACCTGCTGATGGCACAGACTAGTGCCACTGCAGGCTTTTTTTTTATTTATAACTGTTGGGTTTTGCATTCTCGCAAAAGAGAAGTCGTTGAAGTTGTGTTATTATTCTGATGTTATCAGATGTTTGCCTGCACTTCCAGAAAATAAATGTGTGATTGCCATATGTTACATTATGTGTCTGATTTGTATGTTACATTATGCACGTATGGACTTAAAAATCAAAGTAAGAAAAGAGCATGCTTTATAAACAACTCTGTTAGATACTTGAAAAACTTGAGTGGCACAGTTCCTGCAAGAATCTGATTTTACTTTCACCACTGAAATAAACGTTAGACTTGAGCAAGTGTAATCTTTCTCAAACCACGCCTTGGGCCTCTACTTGCGTGCTGTGGTGCGCTTGAATTCATATTTCTCTCCCCCTGCATGTAATTCGCTCTTTCGTATTGGTGTGTTCAGGACGTTTCTGGGTGGAGATTTCTGTTTATATCGCCAGCCAATGACTGAGCCAAGAGCATGACGCTGTGTGGGAATAAGCTCATGATTGGAGCAGACGCCAGTCACTCGAACTCTCGAAAGAAAAATAAAAGAAAGAAAGAAAAAACGGCGTATGCACCAAAGAAGACGTGAGAGCTTGAGATAGTGCACATTGGAAAACCAGGGTTAATATTAGTTTGGCTTTTACCCACTTCTGAGCTCTGAAGAAGAGGCTTGAAGCTGAATAGTTTGAAGAACGAAGCGGCCATTAGCCTGAGAGGGAGGGGCTCTCTGTTTGAATACTATTGTTTGCAAATGGAAACAGTGGGGGGACTTCGGACTCTACCTTTAAGTAATTTGCTGGCACTTGCTGTTCAATTTGAAAAAGCTAGGAGGCTGAAACCTTAAGTGGCTCATTTTACCTGATGGCCCATTTTACCTGATGTCACTGTACACAATGAATGGGTTTGCCACCGGCCACCTGCGCTTTGCGCGTCCCTACCCGAGAGGGACCCGACTGCAGTCACGATACGTCGCCATATCTAATCCAAGCCGGAAGTTTGTTCTAAATGTAACTTACTAAAATCTAACCCTAACCCTGACCCTTCTCCTAACAGTGTGTTCAGACCAAGCGCGATTTGGGCGTCAAGGGCGTCAGGTTTACATGCAAAGTCAATGGCCGACGCGCGTCAAGGAGCGTCGGCCTTTCTTGCGGCGCGTTTCGCGCGTCGGGCGCGGCGCGTCTAGGGCGTTAGCGCGTCGAGTTTTGAGATGTTCAGCGTTTGCGCGTCAAGGGCGTCAGACGCCGGAGTCGGAAAATCTGAACTTTGGCGTCTTGACGCGGGGGCGTCGACCAATCAGAGCGAGTGATGACACAGACACACTTTTTCTGACAGGAGAGGAAACACCCAGAAGAACCAGGGGAATCTCCTCTCTCTCTGAACACAGAGGAGGATAAACTGTGATCTATGTCCGGTCCCGGTTTCTGAACGGTGGTTTGATGACCTGCTGTCCTGATGGGATGTACTGGGCTGATAATGCTGCCCCGCATCGGGACAGCGGGACGTTAAACTGGGCTGATAATGCTGCCCCGCATCGGGACAGCGGGACGTTAAACTGGGCTGATAATGCTGCCCCGCATCGGGACGTTAAACTGGGCTGGATCAGACGGCTGAAAGTGCCGCTCGCCAGCTCCTCCTGGAGTAATGATGAAACTCATCACAGTCAGAACACCTGGAATCATCTGGTGAACCGGACACAGAGCAGAGACGTCCGACGACGACGTTCCCTGCTTTATTTATCACATTGAGCCGAGCCGCTCTCTCTCCTGCACCTGCCATGGTGCAGAGAGACGGTGAAAGGAAAAAGAGAAAGGAGAGGCTCCTCCCACGACGTGGCGAGCGCTGCTTGACTGGACTATTGGACATCTCTCGCCGCGCGTCAGAGCGTCAAGACGCGGGGAAACAGGCGTCGGACTTTTAATGACACGGCGTCCAACTTTGGGCGTCGGGCGCGTTTTTGACGCCCAAATCGCGCTTGGTCTGAACACACTGTAAGCCTAACCACTCCACTACACCATACGCATCTGTTTGCAAGCCACAGATAGACACTGTTAGCAGTGTTTAACTAACTTCCACTGAAGACTTCCTGTATGGATTGGATGAATGGCGGCCTCCTTATCGGTCATTATAACTGCAGTTAGGTACTCTTGCCCTACCCTGCATTTAGCACATTGAAAACCGTGTTCTTTGACCAATCGTTTAAAATCAACTGGATCAAACAATGAATGCATGGTAGTAATGCTCCCTGTTTTTTATCCAAAATGTGTTATTCAACTGGTGTGGTGGCTTAAAGTTTTAATAGGGTTGTGATTTTAAGTGTAACAAATTACCAGTCAAACTATCGGAGTTTCACAAACAAGCACTAGATTCCTGGAAGCTGGCCTTTAAACATGATTTTTCTCCCCACAAATGCATTGTATGTAAAAATCCATATGTTCTCTATGAAAACAGATCTATAGCTATTTAACAGAAAATGTGTAGAAAAAATGTAGTTTTGATCTCCAAATTGTTAGACAATGATGGAAATTTGATAAGTTATTAAAGATTCAGTAAGGAGTACAATATTGACATTACTCCAAAAGAATTGGGGGGGGGGGGGGTATTATTAACAGTATATCACCTAAGCTTCTAATACTTATTAGATCATCATTACAAGACTTGCCTTTAAAGGCAGAGATTCCCCGATTAATGATAAATTGCATTGATTTAATTGATTAAAAAAAAAAAAGCAACAATATTAATATCAGAAGAACATTATAAACTATGAGCAGTGCTCCCCCTAAAGCCCTTTCTTCTTGGAAACGAATCTTTCCTTCCATTTCTTTATGTTACATATGGTCCTTTCATAATAAATTTACAGTGCCAAACAAAATTAAAGAAAATTCATATTAAAATTCTTCACAACTTCTATCCATGCAATCTGTATTTATCTAATTTAATGGATATTCACCCAGAATGCTCTTTTTGTGGATCTGAATTTGAATCAGTGATTCATTTGTTCTTTAAAGGGACTTGAGGCAAGATTAAGAAACGAAACTCGCGACTGGCGCTTCAGGTACCTGCAGCCACGAGCCAAGCCGTCACGGAGCACAAACTGAAGCTATAATGTTGATTGCTCACCTTTTTCTTCGTAGTTACACTTTTTAGTGTCTTTCAGTTGATCTGGATCATATTCTGACGGCAGAATAATCCATAACTATCGCTTACAGTGTTTTTATTTAACGTGACCGTCTTTTTCCTGCATCAAAACTGCGGATGTAGCGTCATTTGACGTCACGTCCGCAGGGCAGCGCGGGAAATTCAGACACCAAATTCCTGCCTTAAAGGGACTTGAGGCAGGAATTTGAAAAAAACCAAACATGAATGTCCCTTTTCTTCATACTAATGGGTGATGAAGCACTAAATACCAAAAATAACGTTTCCACCCATGTTTCTCTCCGTTGCCTTGAACAGGCTGTGTGCTGCAAAATGCGCTGCAATTTGGTGTCCGAATTTCCCGCGCTGCCCTGCGGACATGACGTCAAATGACCTACATCCGCAGTTTTGATGCAGGAAAAAGACGGTCACGTTAAATAAAAACACTGTAAGCGATAGTTATGGATTATTCTGCCATCAGAATACGATCTAGATCAACTGAAAGACCATTAAAAATTGTAACTACGAAGAAAAAGCTTAGTAAACAACATTATAGTTTTCCAGCTCTGCCATGTGGACGTGACGTCGCATGACGCTACATCCGCTGTTTTGATATAGGACGAAGCCGGTCGCGGTAAATTCAAACACTGTAAGCGATTGTTATGGATTATTCTGCCGTCAGCAAACGATCCAGATCAACTGAAAGACACTAAAAAGTGGAACTACGGAGAGAAAGGTGAGTAAACAGCATCATAGCTTCAGTTTGTGCACGCTCCCGTGACGGCTTGGCTCGTGGCTGCAGTTACCTGAAGCGCCAGTCGCGAGTTTCGTTTCTTAATCTTGCCTCAAGTCCCTTTAAGTCCCTTTAAATGCCCTTTCACTGTAACATTTTGGACAGAAATTGCAGTTTTGTTATTTACTTCTTTTATTTGCCTCATTGATATTACAGAAGAAATGGTATTGTTTCTCATTTGCAACAGACTAGCTCCATTAAAGAGCACTGTTTAAATCCTGTGCTTGCTTGGAAAAGGACATTTTCACAAGTGCAGAGGTAGAGCTCCCAGTCATGTTCTAGTCATTTTTGAGCTGAGTTAAAGATTCTTACTGAGTCCCTGAGCAAAGTTAAAGACAACAAAGCTATTAAAACTCATCAGATTTTAAAAATGATTGAGAAATCAATAATTTAATAGACTCATAGATAAATTCACTACCTCATGCTTTAGTACTGCATTATAATTTTTTATTTGTTCTTGTTTTGTTTTGATTGACTACTTGGGTTTCTTTTCTCTCTATGTAGTGTTTGTTTTGCTTTTGTCTAATTTCATTGTATAAGTTTTTTTCCCTCTTCTCCAGTACTGCATTATTATACATATGTTTAATGTAATATCACACCCCTTAGATGTTACCAGTTCGTTGTAAATATCAAATGTATTTGCTGTGATTGTATGTGGGTGTTTGAAAAATTTAGAATAAATGCTTTGGCGGGGGGAGTGTGAAGACCACAGACTTGAAGCGGTCGACCCCGCGGTTCACTGTCCATTATAATGCAAACTTTCGGTAATAAATATCTATTTCCCTTGAATATTCTGAAGTTGTAGTGGTATAGTTATTATCACATAAGACTAAATATTTGTAGATCCTGGTTAAATTCTCACAAGAAGCATGTTTTTTCTACCTCAGATGACTATCAGAACGCATATTTATCATTAGACATGACAAATTGTAAGATGCCTGTCAGTTCATTTGTTATCAATTTCAGTTTCATGGCCATATATTAAAAGATTAGGCCTATGAAAGAAGCATATTGTGTTAGTAGATTAAGGACACTATCAACTGTACAGGTAAATAAAGTCCTCAGAATTATTCCTAGCCTCCAGTGAAAGAAAATGCTAAATTCACAATAGTTATTCAAATAAACTAAAAAATAAAGAAAATTACTAAATAAAATTTTGTGAAACAAAATGTTGTTTTTTTGAATTTCAGTTAAATTAAATTATAGTAATAACAAACAAACAAAATTGTCCCCGACATATTACAGCACCTTGCTCATGACCAGTGGACCACCATACCTGTCAACAGGTATGCGTAGACATCATCCTGGGAAAACACTCCTGGTGGCAATGAGGGTTTGGATTTCAAAAGCAGTAAATGGTTTGGAGTCAAAGCTTCTAAATCATGAACATCAGTGGAGGCCTTGGTTATAGGGCGACTGTTGATTATTGCTTCAGCTTCACACAAAACTGTATGAAGGCCTTCCTCATCAAGGTCCTTTTTTTCCACAAACAATTTATATTGTGGTTTATTTTACTGATATTTTAGTGTGTGTGTGTGTGTGTGTGTGTAAAACAATGTTTATATATTGTACATATGTAGATACTCATTTTACCACACTATCAAACAGTACAATTAATCTCTCTGGTAGTCATTTCATTATTTTCTTAGAGTATTTGGAATCAGTATGCGCAATAACCTGGTCATGTGCGATAATAATAAGTATTGAGGAGCACTGTAAATACTGCCTGTTGTATATAGTACTGAGATTTTATCTGATTTTTATTATTATATATTGGTGTTATTTCTTGTATAATGTTGATATAGGAAGGGTTGCAATTTTACTTTATTTGATTTGATTTTTTATTTTTGCACTTTCTTATTATTTTAAGTGGTACTTTTACTCTCTCTATGTCTGTAAATTGGCGCAAACCAGAAAAAGAATTTCCTACCAGAGATAATGAAGTAATTCTGATTCTGATATTGTTACAGATGTAATTAAAAATTTTGAATATTTCATAACCCTTTTCTGTCATTAATGTGTTGGACAGGTAAGTAATTAGGGATCATCTTAAGTTTTATTTGTGGATGTTATAATAGTAGAAAAATGAGGATATATATTTATGTATACCTGCATTGTTACTGTTATTAAGTGTAGAAGTATTATCAATAGACCTGATAGTCATGGGACTAGTGGGATAGTCATAAATATGTATATATGTATGTATATAAATATATATACACACACACACACACACACACATATAAGAAGATAGTCCACAGTTTAGTTTCCCTTCACATCTTTTTATGTCATAATACTGGAACATTCCTTTGACCAGATTTAACGAGAGGGACCCAACTGCAGTCACGGTACGTCGCCATATATCCAATCCATGCCGGAAGTCCCAATCGGTCTCTGCCAAGTGACGTAACATTTGTTGCTCAACCAGCAGTAACCAGGCCATTTTAGGAGGCGTGGAGGCTGGTTGGATCTGAGCCTGACCCAGACAGGGACATGAGAAACAATAACTTTCATTGGTTAAGCTCCGAAACAGTCTACTGACTGAGCACTTCAGAACTTTAAGGTATAGATTACTTAATAGAAAGGACGGATCTCCTCCACTCAACTCTGTCTCCAGTGGGAGCTGCAGTTACCAGCACATCCGTCCTTCCGGCTGCGCATGTTTATAAACTAGTATTTCTGCTCTTTAACTTGTCAATTAAGTCTTGACAAGTTACAGCATCGTACAGCTCCACACAGGTCAGGGTTGTGTTGCAAACTTTCTCTGAGTCTAAAGCAGCGTTTCCGCTGGTCCGATGCACCTGCGCCTTTCTGCAGCCCGACTGTCCGTCTGCTTACAAGCAGCCGAGCTTTCTTTTCTTTATTCAGACATCAACAGTGAGATAATAAAGTCTGATTTATCTCGACACTTTTGGCGATCAGTTGTCGCCTTCATCAGAAGTTATAACACTCTGCTGTTAAGATCATCTGGCTGGTGACACCTGCAGCTCCTGGAGACAGAAGACAGGAGGCGATCCGTCGTTTCTATTAAGTAATCTGTACCTAAGTTGTAGGCTAAGTTGTAGCCTGTAAGTGCAGTCAGAAGACTGTCTCTTAGCTTAGCTAATGAAAGTTATCGTTTCTTCTGTCCCTGTGCGGGTCAGGCTCAGATCCGATCGTCCGGGTCAGGCTCAGATCCCACAGTCCGGGTCAGGCTCAGATCCGCCTCCACCTGTCAGCGCTGCTGCTGCTTCAGAAACAGCTGGATGAGGAGGGATTTCTGACGTAGATTCTGTTGTTTGGTCAGACACGAACATTTATGAATCACACGTGGATACAATCATAAAATCATTTCTATGATCAGATGTGCGCTCATTTCCACGCTTGTTTGATAAACGGGACCGCTGACTTTTTTCCGCCTAAAATGGCGTCTTAGCAACAAATGTCACGTGCCTGGCAGAAACCGATCGGAAGTTTATTTTTCATGTAACTTACTAAAATCTAACCCTAACCACCCGACTTCACTATACACATCTGTTTGCAAGCGGCAGATAGTTACTCTTGGCGGTATTTAACTAACTTCTGCATGAGACTTCCTGTATGGGTTGAATGTATGGCGGCACTCTTGTCGGTCGTGGTAACTGCAGTTAGGTTCTCTTGACACGAGGCCTCGTTACGTCATCCGCGGGTCAAGCCGAAATGTTGAAGGGAGGGTTTATTAATCTGTCAATACTTATTACGGTTCCAATCGCTTGGGAATTTATTGAAAAAAACGTCATTTATCACGAATAATTCCAAGATATTAACCACAAAGGAAACACTAACAGAAGGTTGACAACGTATCTTTTATTATACACCGAGTCAGAGACAAGAAAGCTCCAGACAGCGCTTCCCTTAGCTGCAGTAGCTACACATCCACAGACAGCAGATGGAGCTCATGCTCACTGTCTCAAATGCAGTGTTGGGAACATTACTATAAAAAAGTAATTAATTATAGTTACTAATTACTTCTCCAAAAAAGTAATGGCGTTAGTAACTGAGTTACAGCTTTATAAAAATAACTAATTACTTGGAAAAGTAATTTTTCCATTACTTTTTAATGTTCCTTTAGATGTAATTTTAAATTAATCTCAATTAACCTATTAAATTAATGTTTATGTTGAAGTAATATAAAAGTGAATATCAGATCTGACTAATGAATGAAATCAATGGAAACTATACAGATTAAATTACCAGCAGAAAAATCATTGACACTCAGACTGATGGATGTTGTGGCTCCGTCTCCTCAGGAGAGGAGCTTCATGTGGTTATGACGCCAAACACCAGAAGAAGAAACACGAACTAATCAACGTTTCTCATCATGTTCGTGTTTTTTTTTTTGTATCTCTGAAGGAAACTGATGTTTGTATTGATTCCAGTTTATAATTCTCCCTGTTGTGCGCACGTGTGTTCGGCTGCGCAGATTGACTGGAGTTTGCAATGACAGTCCTTCG
>JALJCO010000392.1:22500-41722 GCA_023101725.1 Atherinomorus stipes | reverse complement strand
TTAGTTGCAGACGGGGTTTCGCTGCAGACGGGGTTTCGCTGCAGAAGGGGTTTGGTGCACGGGTAGGTTCGCTGCAGACGGGGGTTTCGCTGCAGACGGGGTTTAGTTGCAGACGGGCTCCGCTGCAGACGCTTTAGTTGCAGACGGGGTTTCGCTGCAGACGGGGTTCTAGTTGCAGACGGGGTTTCGCTGCAGACGGGGTTTAGTTGCAGACGGGGTTTCGCTGCAGACTGGGGTTTAGTTGCAGACGGGCTTAGTTGTAGACGGGGTTTCGCTGCAGACGGGGTTTAGTTGCAGACGGGGTTTCGCTGCAGACGGGGTTTTGGCTGCAGACGGGGTTTAGTTGCAGACGGGGTTTAGTTGCAGACGGGGTTTAGTTGCAGACGGGGTTTAGTTGCAGACGGGGTTTAGCTGCAGACGGGGTTTAGTTGCAGACGGGGTTTCGCTGCAGACGGGGCTTAGTTGCAGACAGGGTTTAGCTGCAGACGGGGTTTAGTTGCAGACGAGGAGGTTTAGTTGCAGACGGGGTTTCGCTGCAGACGGGGTTAGTTGCAGACGGGGCTTCGCTGCAGACGGGCGTTAGGTGCAGACGGTTTGGTTGCAGACGGGTTTCGCTGCAGACGGGGTTTAGTTGCAGACGGGGTTTCGCTGCAGACGGGGTTTGGTTACCCGGGCGGGGGTTTAGTTGCAGACGGGGTTTTCGCTGCAGACGGGGTTTAGTTGCAGACGGGGTTCGCTGCAGTTGAGGTTTATCTACAACCGGGACAAACGTCTGACTCATCTGAGGCCTGTTCACCGTGGTACTGCTGGGACCCTGCAACCTCCTCATGTGACAGATGAGGAGCTGCAGGAGGCAGGATGCAGGGATGGATGGATGGATGGATGGGTGGATGGGTGGATGGATGGATGGATGGATGGATGGATGGATGGATGAATACATACACAAGACAGGATGACTAAATGGTTGGGTTGCACCCCCCCCCCCCACCCCCCAACACGCACACACACGCACTCGTCAGAATGACAGGCAGGAGCCTACCGATGAAGGAACCCAGCGCCCGTGCTCGCTCCCTGCCGTCCTCCTGCAGTGAGTGTGTGAGTGAGAGAACGTCTGTCTGCTGCAGGGCTACTCAGATGATGGCAGAGTCTTTGATTCTGCAGCGGAATAAGTTTCCCCTGCTGCCTCCTCTGCTGCCTCTTCCTCCTTCAGCCTCCTCCGACACTGAAAAGCTGAAAGCAGAGATGTGTGACGCACCTGCCTCTCCGCGCAACCCCCCCCCCCCCCCCCCCTTTCATCCACCTGGAGAGAACCAGAGTAAAAGCAGGTGTGCTGGTTACGGCTCCCCTGAGCACCGGGAGTCCCCGCCCGAGGGGAAACCATGCCTCCATGAGACGGGAACCACCTGAGGAACAAACTCCGGCTTTAATGGTCTGAACCAGAGCAGAGATGCAGCTCATCAGCTGCTCTGACTCCCTCATTCCCCGCCCCCCAGGAGGATGAGGGACACTTTGTTCCAGCTGGTCCCTCTGCAGCGCCCTGAGAACGGGCAAACATCACCTACACCAACCCCCGGGAACGATGCTGAAATCTGACGCAGCTTTCAGAGCCGGAAATGTCGACGCAGAGCAAATAAACCAGGAAGAATCTATCAAGTTAAAAAGTCAGCGCCTCAAGTTTCCGACCTTGAAAAATACGAAGTTTCATTGAATGCAGCATCCTGAGGCTGAGAAACCATGCACCGCGGATGTTCCAGCCGAGAGGACGGACGTAAGACACGAGTCCACAACAGCCCGACGCACGGGCGGGAGACGCCCTTGCAGAGACGAGACGGACGAAGACGGTCCTGGATTAGCCGTCCCTTGTGGTAACTAAAGTTCAGTGGGGCGTTTGTTCTTTAATCACCAGCAGCCACCGTTATGTTGTTGTTTACTTGTTGTTGTTTATCACGCCTTCTCAGTTGTCCTGCTGCAGATGCTCCTGATGGTTGTCTGCTTTGAGGGCTGTCAGATGTTTTCTGTTGTCAGGTTTGCTTTCTTTTGTTTTTGTCGTAGAGCCGAGGTTTCCTCTAGTCAACTCGAACATTGGCCAAATTGTTTATTAATAAACAAATGAAAAAGTAAAGAACAATATTTACAGTCATCCTCTAAATTATTCATCCCCCTCCAATTAAAGAAAATGAGAAATTCACAATAATAATTCAAACTAACAAGAAACTAATTTACTAAATTATAATGTTGAGAAATGAAATGTTGCTTTTGAAGTGTGGTTGAAAATAATAATTAAAACAAACAAACAAAACTGTCTCAGACACATTAGAGAACCTTACTGATGAACATGGACCAACATACCTGTCAGCAGGTGCAGACGTCTGATTGGGTACAGAAACACCTGATTGGCTCAAAGTGTTGCTCAACAACATTTTAGCTTCGGGCTCTCTTCTTGGTACTTGTTTTATTTTTTGTGTGTTTGTCTTTAACCATTTCTGTTGACCCACAATTGAAAATCAGTGTCATGATTTTCATAGATTTATTCTTTATTATTTTGTCCAGTTTCATATTTCACTGACAGCTGATTTTTGTCCTTCTTTAATTGGAGGATATTATCATTTTTTGAGGAATGTTGTTATGTATCAAGAAGCTTAATATCAACAAAACTCCTCGTGATAAAGCAAACCATCTGTGTTGCTGACAGAACAAAGTTATAAATAAATAAACAAACAGATAAATATTCACAGAATGAGGGAAATCTGAGCAGCAGAAAAGCAGGATGAAGTGATGACGAAGTTCAGGAACGTTCTGGAAACGTGGAAATAAAAATCCTTCAGGTTCTGTTTGTTTGTTTGTTTGTTTTAAAGTTCAGCTCCATCAAAACATCAACAGACAACAAGAAGCTTTTGTTTCCTAAACAATGAAGTCAAACAGCGTCGCATGTCAGTAGCGGAGACGTCACTCCGTCTCACATTTCTGCCCTCGTTTCACCGCCCCGCCTCCTCATCTTCATCTTCCTCACCAAGCATCAGTAAACATCCCCGCTGCCGAAAGGAAAGTGGAACTATCCTTTTTTCTGTTGCAAAGGTTTTATTGTATGTTTGGTTTTGTGCGGAAGAGGATGAGGGACACTGAAGAAAGAATCCTGAAATTTTTCCAGAACATTTGAAAGAAAATAGGGGATTTATTTATTTATTTATTTTTATTTCTGAAAAACGTCAGAATTGAGACTTTTCCATAAATTAAAAAAAAATAAATAATTTTTTTTCTATTTTTTTTTTATATTCTGGGGAAAAAAGTCAGAATTCTGACTTTAATCTCAGATTTATTTTTTCTTCAGTGGCCCTAATCCTCTTCCGTAGTTTTGTTTTCCAAAATGTAAAAGTTGAAATAAAACTGTGGTTCTTCAAAAGTGGCAACAAATTTCATAAAGTATTTATCAAAAATGCAAAGTTGTCTTTTTGAACATTTGGACCACTTTTATGTAGCTGGTTGAGGCAAAGCTTGCAGACTCCTGTGTGAGGGCCGGAGGGAAGGGATGGAAATAGGAGCTGTGTCCGGTCAGAAAATACGTCCCTGAACTCTGAAGCCTCTCCGAGGACGAGGAGGTCGACTGACCTGTGAGCAGCGGAGGTAAAGGATTGAGATCAGTCTGTCTGGACAGTGGGTCAGTCTGCAAACAGCCCCAGCTCACCTTCTGCTATCTTTAACTGGATTAAGCGCAGCCAAAGCTGCAGAGAGGCCTGCGTGTGTGCTGCTGAGAGGGAAAATGCTCCCGTTAAAATGAAATAAGTGGCGTAACGGCAGCTGCAGAAATCCCAGTTTTCACGCAGAAAACTGGATCCGGACCTCCTCTGAGGGTCACTGCAGGGGGAGGAGCTGCAGGGAGGCGTTCTAGCAACCCAGAGCTTAGCTGCCTTATAAATAGAAGCGGGCCAGGCCGCCTCGGTCGTCCTAAGACCCGTGTGATCCTCAGAGTGAAGTGTTGAGTCACAGTTAGCACGAACACTGGAATCAGTGTCAGGAAATACACTGAATGCAGGAGGAGACGTGGTGGTGACGTCACCGTGCATGATGATATCGATACGCTGGACAGAGACTTGATGTCAAACAGTCAATCACTTTTTCACCGCACATTTCCTGCGGGCAAGGAGCAGAAAGAAGATACACAATTTCACTTTTTCTTTTGGCACAATTCTTTTTACTTATTACAAGAAAAAAAAAATCTCAGCCACCATTAAAATTAGTAAGAAAAATATATTTTTGATGTAATGAGCAAAAATATTCTGCCAATAAAACAAGCAAAATTTTCTTGATAAGATTTCTTGAAAAAAGATGCATTGCCTTAAAACGAGATCTTATATCTCAGTGAAATGTTTCTCTTTAAGTAATTTTGTCTTATTTTGGGTGTGATGAGATATTTGAGCAGAAATTAGGAAAATATACTTAAACAGCGAAGAACGACTCAACAAAATATCTTCCGAAGGACTCAAAGTGATGCAGAAACTTTACCGGTGAGTAAATGCACGTATAAACTCCTAGAAATAAGGTCCAGATTAAAAAAAAGAAAGTGATCATTAAAGAAGAAGAAGAAGACATGGATCAAAGTATCGACAGAGATTGATGTATGACATCGGGAACAAGAGAAGAAGAACGTTCTGGCTTTCGGAGGACGGAACAAGCTTGAGGCTGGAAACTGTCAGGATCTTCAGAAATGAGGAGGATAAAGTGGTTTCTGGAGGATTTCACTGAAAATCAGCTCGTCTTGCTGAGGTTAAGGTTATCATAGTTTTGGATTTTTAATTAGTTTCAGTTTTTATGTAGTTTTGACTTTTTGTTTTTCAGTTCAGTTAATTTTAGTTATTTTTTTTTAGCAGGTTTGCTAGTTTTTGTTTAGTTTTTTTTTTTTTTTTTTTTGTAAATTATAGGTATTTGTCTGTGGTGATATTCAAAAGTCATCAGAAAGTCACTGGAGTAAAACTGGTCGAGCGAAGTTTATAGATTAAATAGAAATAGATGTTCAGTCAACGAAAACGTTTTTTTTTTCAATTTTAGTTTTTCTGTTCGTTTTAGTTAACTAAAATAACCTCGTGCCCCGAACATTTCTCATCAAGCCCCGAATGTTTTTCCACCATACAGCAGAAGGAATAAGTTTACATTACAGCCTGCCTCTGACAGCTTTATAATTTCCTGGCTTCAGTGAACGCAACAGGCACGTCGGTTTGACCAATCACAGGAGCTGTATGGAGGCGGGAACCTCCGTTAGCAGCAGCGCAGTTTTAATCTGAACTCATATTTAGAGCATCAAGACAGAAAACGGACATTAGACGATTTTATTTAAAGGAAAAGAGACAGTTCTTCAGCTGCGGGGGAAACAAGACTACACACCTGAGACAGGTAAACAAACAAGTGGTTATTCCACATGTGTGAAACTATACGAGCATTAGACAGCTCGTTCATGACGGCGCGTGATAGTGGAAGGTTATGCTAGCTGCTGTTAGCTGAACCGTTAGCCTGTCCTGTTCTGTTCAACACATCTGCATTAAATCCAGGTGTGTCACAAGGTCCCGACTTTCCGTAAGAACAAGAAGGTGCTACTTTCGTGTCTGTGCGTGTTGTAGTAGTTTTTACACTTCAAACGTTTCCAGTCCAAACTGGTCCAGGACCCAGTCATGCAGGAACACCGTACTGGTTTAAATAATCTCTCTGAGTTATTTTGTTTTCAGCAGCTGAACCAAATCCACCCGCAGACATGATGGTGATGATGTCATATCATCCCACATGATTAAAAAAAAAATCTGTTTAAAATGTGACGTGATATAATGAGGCATTAAAACATGTATGATTAAGTGGACATGCAACCACAGGTTAATAACTCATTAATAAATTCAGGCTTTTATAGCCACCTACATATTAGATTTTACTACAAAAAAGAAGCATTTAGAAAAAAATGGGAAAAGGTTAAGAAATAGAAACCTGATTAATAAAATGTTTCACTGATAAAATACATTAAAAATAAATGTTTCCAAGTAAATAAACCATAAATACATTTGTTTTTATTTTGATATTTAAATACAGAACATTAATTTTTCTAGACCATGTTTAAGATCTGCTAGAGTTGGACATTTTCTGCATCTGTGGCTCATTTTCTTACTTTTTTATTGTTTGTTAAAAATCTGCTCCAGCTTTCTGATGAGTCTCGGATGTTTAGTTTCTAGATGCTGCTTTAGTTCAAATACAGAAACAGCTTTATTATATTTATTGATGGTTTTGTTCACCTCGTGGTTGTTCAGTTGTTAATGATGTTTATATCTTGTGTTGCTAAAACACATAAAAATTTGGATTATACAAAAACAGTGAGAGAAAAGAGTGCTTGTGCTTGTCAGGGAAAAGAAAAATGGAGAAAGAAAAGAAAAAAAGTTACCTGTTGACCAAATTTGTCATCCTGTCTTCTGACTTTGGAGATCTTGTTTACATTGTCACGTTTAACTTTGAAATTAAATACATTTTGCAGGACTTATTGCAGTATTTGGCTGTAACATGTATATTTGGTTTAGGTTCCCCCAGATTCCTCAGATGCATGATAACAGTTTTTTTTTTAAACCGATACGATAACCGATAAATTTCAGCTCCTAAAGGCCGATTCCGATAACACACATACCTAACGATACCGAATCAAAACTCCAGGTGTAGGGGGTAGCTTGTGTCTAAAATAAGAAGGGGAGTGGTTTGGAAGCAGCTTCGGGTCCCCCCCAGTGAAGCAGCTGCTTTCTTTCGGGGTTAAAGCTCAAATTAGTCAAAAATAACTTAAGTTGAAATCATTTGCCCCCCCGTTTACAAATCCTATCTGCTCCCCAGAATATATGTGTTGTCGGGGCAAGTCGTCATGACCTGTCCTGTTATCGGCCCGATAATTATCATGCACCCCTAATTCCTCTACAAGGCAGGGATATAACGATATTAAAATTTAATATCACGGTTATTGTGACCAAAATGATCGGTTATCATTTTTATTAAGGTGTTATAGAAATACCCCCCAGCATCTTTGAAAATATCAAAATGGGTCTAAATGTCTACTTTGTCCTTTTTAAAGGGGGAAAATCTCCAAAGAACTGTCCATGTGGGGGCTTTTGTTGCTTTCCGCCATGTTTTCATAAATGAAACATTGCAAACTGGGACTGCTGCTGCTTTTCCAGCCAGTGAGCAGCATCTCTGGGAGTTTTTCAAAGTGCAGTAATCAGTCACGGTTTTAACAATGATTCAGATTTGTAACAGTATAGGGGATTATCACGCTTACCGGAAGTTGCCGGCTTTTGACACTTCCTCTTCCGGGCCATGTTAACGACAGCCGTTCCTGCTCTGTTATACTGTTTAAATCGGATAAACTCCAAACATACTTAAGTTTTCATTCCAGACTGAAGTGATACTGGATCAAAAGCTGGATCAAAGCGATCGATTCGCCGCGGTGAAGGGCCGAACTTTATAATAAAACACACGTTTGTTTTGTCGCCCGGTGGGGCACAACACCGGCACTTCACAGCATGCTAGCATTAGCCAGCTAGCGTTTACTGACGTGCTTAACATTGTGCGTCTTAAAACACACAAACATCTGAAAATCGGGTCTGTACCCCCCGTTTCCAGTGGAACAACTGGGGACTGCCAAGAAAGGAGACGCTTTCAGATGATTGTGTGTTTTCAGCCGCACAAAGTTAGGCACGTTATCGAAGCTGGCTAATGCTAACCTGCTAACACGACTGCGCAGTCTGCCGGCGACAAACAAACGTGTGTCGTTTTATTATAAAGTTCGGTCCTTCACCGCGGCGAATCGGTCGTTTTAATCCACTTCTTCCTTAGCATCACTTCAGTCTGGAATGAAAACTTGGCATTAGCGTTTATCCGATTTACAAAGTTTAACAGAGTAGTAGCTGGCGGACTATTGTTAGCAGGTTAGCATTAGCCAGCTCGATGACGTGCCTAACTTTGTGCGGCTGAAAACACACAAGCATCTGAAAGCGTCTCCTTTCTTGGCAGTCCCCAGTTGTTCCACTGGAAACGGGGGGTACAGATCCGATTTTCAGATGTTTGTGTGTTTTTAGACGCACTTTTAATGTTAAGCACGTCAGTAAGCGCTAACTGGCTAATGCTAGCATGCTGTGAAGTACCGGTGTTGTGCCCCACGGGGACAAACAAACATGTGTTTTATTATAAAGTTCGGCCCTTCACCGCGGCAAATCGATCGCTTTGATCCAGCTTTTTGATCCAGTATCACTTCAGTCTGGAATGAAAACTTAAATATGTTTGGAGTTTATCCGATTTAAACAGTATAACAGAGCAGGAACGGCTGTCGTTAGCATGGCCCGGAAGAGGAAGTGCCAAATGTTTCAACTTCCGGAAACCGAAACGCGGAAGCGTGATAATCCCCTATTACTAATCGTTGGGAATTTTATCCCGGTTACTCATTTTATCGGTAACCGTTACAACAAAGGAATAACTTTGTGGTTGATGTGTTAACGCACTGAGAAAACGAACAGTTTCATTTTGCAGATGAATCTTTTTGCTTAAACGTTCAACAGCTGCTTAAAATCCCAAAGTTACTTGATGAATGCAGACTGTTGTTTTAGATTCTCGGCATCACAAAGAAGCCGACTCTCCGGGAACGGAGACCTGGTTGTGGATTATTACACTAAAACGGGATTAAACCTCAGAATAGAGGGACTTTGTATCCTGCTCTAAATTCTCCGTGGAGCCGTGAAAGGAGGCTAAAACTGGAGAAATGTGACCCAACTGGGCTGATCCGGTCAGAACTCGGAGTTTGGAGCAACTGCAGGGTTTTTAAGCAGCCAGCGTGATGTCCAGGGATCAAGGCTTGACCAGACATGTCTTCCAGCATCACGGTGGGACACATTGTCCCAGATTTCTGGCTTCTGTGCAGCTTAAAGTCACATTTTTAATAATTTAACTTCACTGACGTCTTTAACTGACAGTTTGTTAAAAGCTGATGTTGTAATCAGTTAAAGCAGCTGAACCGAGTTGTTTCACGATGCACGCCCTCAACGGGAGTGCTCATTAACAGGGCCTCGGTCCTCTGTCTGGTTTCTCCTCCTGTCCATCACACCTGGTTTCATCAGGTAGCTGCTTTACCTGCCGCTCGTTTAGTTCCTTCAGCTGGTTTCGTTGTTCTCAGCCAGCTGGTCGTCATCTCCACTGCAGCAGTCTGCCTCTGAGTTTAGCTTTTAACCGTTTCAGTTTCCGTGTGCGAATATAACTGTTCTGTTTTATTCTGTCAGAATGAACCAGTTTTACTTCCTCACCTGGAAGGTTAAAATATTTTTGGATTTTGAATTATTTTCAGTTTTCATTTTGTTTTGACTTTTTTCACTTTAGTTTTTATTGCATTTTCAGTGTGTCACAGCTGTTTACAATCAAAAACACTTTTCATTGAGAAGAAAACACTAATTTGAGACAGATATGACATTTCATTTCAATTACAAGCAAATAACTACAACATAACTAGACCCCCCCCCCCAAAAAAAAAGAACATTAAAATAAATTAAATTAAAAAACAAAGCCTGTGACAGAAATGCTACAAGAAAAGATAAAAACATGGTGTTTACAAAAAGAGAAGGTAAAAATAGGTACAGTTCACGTGTAAGTCTAAATTTTTAGTGGATACAGCCTAAGCCAGTGTTTCTGAAATTGGTCAAAGTAGAATATCGTTTTGACTTTTTGTTTTTCAGTTTAGTTAGTTTTAGTTTTTTGAGCAGATTTTCTGGTTTTTGTTAGTTTCAGTGTTAGTTTTAATTTTTTTTTTTTGAGGGGGGGGGGGGGGTGTTCAGTAAATTATATGTGTTTGTTGGGATGTAATGATATGAAAATTTCATATATTTTTTTCACCGTGTTTTCATAGATTAAATAATGCAAACTGGGACTGTTGATACTTTTCTTTGCAATAAGTAGCATCATAGTGAGTTTTTTTTAAGTGCAGTAATCAGTCAAGGTTTGAACGATAATTAGAATTTGAAACAGTATTACTAATCGTTGGGAATTTTATCACAATTAACCATTTTATCTGTAATCGTTACATCCCTATAGGTGTTTGTCTGGTGTGACATTGAAAATCATCAGAAAGTCACTTGGAGTAAAACCAGGAGAGCAAAGTAAAAAGATTGAATAGAAATAGATTCCATATCAACCCAAAAGGCTGATGTATCATATTAATATACAAAGACTAAAACTAAGGATGTTTCTGCCTTAATTTAAGTTCGTTTTATAAAGACACAATACAGTTTCAGTCAGGGCCTGAAATTCACTGCGGGATTGCGGGAATCGTGCATAATACCATCAACTCCCGCAAACTTCGCTCTTATAATGCGGGAAATTCCCGCTTGCAATTGCAGCAAGTAATCTGCAGTGAACGTTTGCATCGGAGCCATAAAATAGCGAAGCATAAAGGGCTCGACACATTGAGGCGACGTCGCTCCTTCTCCTTTCATTCAGGAGGAGTGACGTCGCCTCCCGCGTCGGCCATCAAACGCACACTCGCGCGCTCCCTTTCTCTCTCCCTCTCTGACCTGTCATAGTTGGCGGATTTCCCGCTGGTAAGACGATGCTTTCACTGAGTCTTATAACGTAAATGTAACTTCGGGTGACCTGAAGGGAAGCAGGAAAGCTGGTCTGGACCAACACCAGTAAAGATCTGCGCTGTGGCGGCGCCGGTGTCGGTCTGGTTAATGACCCAAATCCTCCGGATCCTCCGGTAGTGCCGGTGCTGGTTACGGTACCAAGCAGCCCAAAGAAAAGTTTTAGCCTAACGGGCTCAGAATATCCGTGTTTGATGATAATGATGGAGACACGAGCTGCTCAGTTTAATGTTGGTGTGATGAGACCAACATTAGACCGCGTCACTGTTTCTCACATGGCAGCTGAATGTGAGATCGATTCATAGATAAAGAGAAAGTATTGATAAGTAATAGGTTGATATTATGAATACATTTTATATTTTGATGCATAGTCGTGCCGACCACCGGGTGCAGCCGCGCAGCTACGTGACCGACCACCGGGTGCAGCCGCGCGGCTACGTGACCGACCACCGGGTGCAGCCGCGCAGCTACGTGACCGACCACCGGGTGCAGCCGCGCGGCTACGTGACCGACCACCGGGTGCAGCCGCGCAGCTACGTGAGCGAGCACCGGGTGCAGCTACGTGAGCGAGCACCGGGTGCAGCTACGTGACCGACCACCGGGCGCAGCTACGTGACCGACCACCGGGCGCAGCTACGTGACCGACCACCGGGTTCAGCCGCGCAGCTACATGACCGAGCACCGGGTTCAGCCGCGCAGCTACATGACCGAGCACCGGGTGCAGCCGTGCAGCTACGTGTCCGACCACCGGGTGCAGCCGCGCAGCTACGTGACCGACCACCGGGTGCAGCTACGTGAGCGAGCACCGGGTGCAGCCGCGCAGCTACGTGAGCGAGCACCGGGTGCAGCTACGTGACCGACCACCGGGTGCAGCTACGTGAGCGAGCACCGGGTGCAGCTGCGCAGCTACGTGAGCGAGCACCGGGTGCAGCTACGTGACCGACCACCGGGTGCAGCTACGTGACCGACCACCGGGTGCAGCTACGTGACCGACCACCGGGTGCAGCCGCGCAGCTACGTGAGCGAGCACCGGGTGCAGCTACGTGAGCGAGCACCGGGTGCAGCTACGTGACTGACCACCGGGTGCAGCCGCGCAGCTACGTGAGCGAGCACCGGGTGCAGCTACGTGAGCGAGCACCGGGTGCAGCTACGTGAGCGAGCACCGGGTGCAGCTACGTGACCGACCACCGGGTGCAGCCACGTGACCGACCACCGGGCGCAGCCACGTGACCGACCACCGGGTGCAGCTACGTGACCGACCACCGGGTGCAGCCACGTGACCGACCACCGGGTGCAGCCACGTGACCGACCACCGGGTGCAGCCACGTGACCGACCACCGGGCGCAGCCACGTGACCGACCACCGGGTGCAGCTACGTGACCGACCACCGGGTGCAGCCACGTGACCGACCACCGGGTGCAGCTACGTGACCGACCACCGGGTGCAGCCGCTGCCTCAAACTCTCCGTTCTCCCTCATGAATAAATAAATTCCACCGTAACCAGCACTCAAGCCTTCTGACAGGAATCATCCAGACTCTGGCTCCGTGTTGGACATTTGTCTTCGTGGACACTAAACTGCCGTGTGTGCGTCACCATGTAAGTCTATGACGTTCCTGTTTATCACCGTAGGACTCAACAAAGTACAAAAATACATCGCTAGTTGTAACATCAGGTCATTTCATCATATTATCCTCCCAGTTCAGCGTCGTAGCAGGTGAGGAAGTAAAAACATGTTCTTTTATTAGAAATAAATGAGAATGTTTCCATTTTAGAGACGTCACTATTCAGTGGAAATGAATGCAGATATTATCGAGCGGAAGCGCTCGGCAGAATCTGATTATCTGCGGAAGTAAAACGGAAATAAATATGACTTGGTTACCTTTTTCTTTTAAAAAAAAAAAAAAGGCTAAATGTTTGTCAAGCTTGATGCCTTCATCACATGACAAAGTACACAGTTCATCCATTCAACAGTAGTATCGGATCGGTATCGGCCGATACGCTCAGCCCAAGTATCGGTATCGGATTGGATCTAATACCCGCACTTCCACCCAAGAATGCGGTTTCCCATTGACGGGAACAGAGTGGACATTGGCCACGCCCCCTTTTGCACCCTCAGTCTGCATCCAGGTGGACTTTGCTGAAGCTTATTACCCACAAGTCATTGCTGCATGTGATGTTTTTAAGCATAAAGTACGGTGGACGGGAAGTGCAAAACAATATGACACTGACCTGAAACACTTTTACTCAAAAATAGTTTTGAAACACTTTTAGAAATTTACTGAGACAGAAAGCAGGTTGAGTTTCCAGCTGGAAACAACATGAAACGGCGTTGTGGTGCAGGATGATGGAGGAACACACTTCAACCCTTCACGTGCACTTCTACCAAGTGCACACTTCAGACAGGGCCGTAGGGTTCAGTATGGGAACTGGGACAGGACCATCATCATCATCATCATGCGGTCCAGGTGAAGCTCACCTCCAGCACCGCAGCCTCCAGCTCTGCTGGAAATGAGTGAAAGTGAAGAGATGTTGTTTCCCGTCAGTGTCTGAGTGTGGCGTGCACGCTGTGTGGTGTGCACGTGCCGGTAGCTTCCTGGTGGAATATTTTCCAGGAGGTGAGAGGGTCACGTTCAGCCGTCATCGCCGTCTCCAACACGAACAGACCCTCGCATGCCGGAACGAGTGCAGCGCTCTCAGCTTTATCTTTACTGGACGAGCCGCATATCTCAGAAACGGCCTCTGATTGGACGAGCCGCTCCACATCAGATCGATGGAGGTGGAGTTCGTGGAGGTGAACGTGGCCCTCTGAGGACCTGGCAGAGATCCGGGGCCGTTTTAAAGCCGGGGCATTAAAAATGCGTCCAGCTGGACATCTGAGGGGAACCAGGACAGATATAGTGGGACATGTGGTCTGTCTCTGAAGGACAGAGCAGGCGGAAAATGTAACGCTCAAAAATAGCCCCACTCATCCCGGCTCGCTTGCATGTAATTCTCAGAAGGCCTCGGTCTGAATTTTTACAGGTCAGAGGGGCAGTAATGACACATTACATCACAGCGAAAGTCCCACGGTGGGACATATCTTCATTCGTCCATCACTGCTTCATCCCGGCTCATTGTGTAAGAGTCGGTGTGTTCATGTCTGATGCATGTGTGCAGCGCTGCAGACCAGCGAGCGGGATGGGTTTAAGTGTCCGTCCTGGATGCTTGGAGCTGGGAAAGTTACACAACTTCTCCGAGTCTTACCTAACGGCGAGCAGAGGAGGATTACAGCAGCAGCGGGAGGGGGGGGGCTGATGTATGCGCCACATACAGCACACGCTCACAGCAAATACAGGATTTTCACAGAATCTGCTGGGTTATTCCCCACAGATGATGAGGATGATGATGAGGATGATGACGCTTCCATGCAGTCAGTTTCAGCTGTGTGTGACTCGCTAACATGTTCATGCATGAATGGTGGGTTCAGGTGATTCATGGGTGCAGCTCACAGATTTCTTACTTTATTCTCAAATTTATGACAATCTCACAGATTTCTTACTTTATTCTCAAATTTATGATAATCTCATAAGATAACTGTAAGATTTCTCACTTTATTCTCATAAAATTACTTTATTCTCAAATTATGACAATCTCATAGATTTATTACTTTATTTTCATAATATTATTTTATTCTCATAAATTACTTTATTTGCATAGATTTATGACAATCTCATAAATTTATTTCTTTATTCTTATATTTCTTTATTTTTATGAATTACTTTACTCTCAGAAATTTATGACAATCTCATGGATTTCTTACTTTATTCTCAAATTTATGATAATCTCATAAGATAACTGTAAGATTTCTTACTTTATTCTTATAAAATTACTTTATTCTCATAAATAACTTTATTCTTAAATTATGACAATCTCATGGATTTCTTACTTTATTCTCATAAAATTACTTTATTCTCAAATTATGAAAATCTCATAGATTTATTGCTTTATTTTCATGATATTATTTTATTCTCATAAATTCCTTTATTCGCATAGATTTATGAAAATCTCATAAATTTGTTACTTTATTCTCATAAATTACATTACTCTCATAAATTTGACAATCTCATAAATTTATTTCTTTATTCGTATAATATATCTTTATTTTTATGAATTACTTTACTCTCATACATTTATGACAGTCTCATAGATTTATTACTTTACGCTCATAAAATTTTTTTTTTTCGTACATTTATGACGACCCCATAGATTTATTACTTTATTCTCATAGAATAATTTTATTCTCATGAAATTGCTTAAAATTCCATAAATTTATGACATTCTCATACATTTATTACTTTTTTCTCATAAAATTATTTTATTCCATACATTTATGACTATCTCAGATTTATTTCTTTTATTACTTTATTCTCATAAATTTATGACAATCTCACAATTAAGTACTTTACTTTCATAAAAGTACTTTATTCTCATAAAATTACTTTATTCTTGTAAATTTGACTTTATTGTTATAAAATAATGTCTTTTTTCTTGTCAATTTACAACTTTGCTCTCACAATTTTGTGAGAACAAAGTATATTTTAGTTTTTTCTCATAAAATTACTTAATTCTTGTAAAATTGTGACTTTATTGTCATAGATTTACGACTTTATTCTTTTTTTTTTAAATCTACTTTATTCTCATAAAACTATGACTTTACTATTGGAAATGTACAACTTTATTCCCGTAAATTTTACATTATTATTTACTATTTACTATTATTATTAGTAAAATTATGACTTTTTTCACCTAGATTTACAATTTTATTCTCATGAATTTACTTTATTCTCACAAATTGTATTTTTCTCATAAATATATGACTTTATTCTCATAAAATTAAAATTATATAATCAAAATCATAAAATTGCTTTATTCTTGCTAAATTGTGACGTTATTATTGTAGATTTGTGGCTTTATTCTTGTAAATTTATGCCTTATTTCTGAGAAACAATTTAATTAGTTCCATATAAATTGGTAGTTGCAATGGAACTATTTATTACTAATTTATTCACATGTAATTTTATTCTCATTAGATCCTTTTCAATTATCTGTATGTAAAACTTAATTGGTTGTTCGCTTTTTTATATGTGAAGTGATTTTACTTATCAGCTTATTATTGTTTTTAATCATTTATTTGTTTTTTATATAATGTAATTTTAACATTTATATGTTGTTGTTGTTGCATTACTTTGAGGACCCCAGGAAGACGAGCGACCACTTTGTGGAAGCTAACGGGGATCCTCGTAAAGAATAAGGACCACTAACCGGACCAGAATAAAGACGTAAAGTGCTGCATCACCCTGCTTTAATCTCATGCTGGCTCCATCTCCGCTCGGGGGGGGGGGGCAGATTAGAAGACGTCACAGCTGATCGCGCGGCCGAGTTTAGACGAGGACGGTTACGTCAGCATGAATGATGGAGTTTGAGGAGAGAAACCGAGAGCAGGTGCAGGCCTGAAGCAGAGAGTGAGGATGGCGAGTTTCCCAATGAGGAAGATGGAACATTTACATAATGTGTGTGTGCGACTGTAAATGCAGTCATTACACAACGGCAGGCCTGATTTTACTTAACTTTAACCTCAGCTCCTCGCGTGTCTGAGCTGGAAGATGCTTCTCATGGAAGTTCAGGAAGTTCCCAGAAACTTGGTGGATCTCTGCGATCATGACTAAATGTTCCAGATGCTGCGTTCACTGACTGCCTCTGACATCACAGCAACGCTGCATTTACTGCAGGATCCTTCTGGGATCCTGCCTGGTACAGTAGACCTGGATCTTGTCTGGTGCTGTAGACCTGGATCCAGTACTGCGGGTCTGGAGACATCCATGTTCCCTGCATTCTAGGATTTTTAGAGCAGCAGCATTCCAGCAAGACCTTAGCTGTGTTCGAAATCATCCACTCATCCACTCACTCCCTACTCCCGACATAGTGTATATGATGTAGTCCACTATATCATGAAGACGTGCAGAAGCGGTAGCTAACAGTTATGGACAATAGACACCTATCCTGCTACGAAGAAATACCATTATTGTTAAAAGCTACACAACAACGGCACTAAAGCAAATGTTGGTACTTTAACGTTACTTACGTTTACTTACATTTAAGCTGCTTCGCCATTTTTTTATTCTTTTGCGATCACAAAACACGGCCGCATTGCATTGTGGTATACGGGAGTAAAATGTTGGGTACATCGCTTGTACACTTACATTCGCAGTGCATTGTCGGCAGGGCTTGAAATTCACTTCTCAAAATGGGGGGGAATTCCCCCCTTACATGCTTCACCAAGGGAGAGATTTGGATACTTTGGGGGGGATATTTACAGGGCGCTTTACCACAGGTCTTACAGCGTCCTACCCGTACCTCAGATTAATAAGGAGCATTAATTTGTCTTTTTCGTCCTTAGTTTTCATTTTAACCAGCTCTCTTGTTCTCCGTTCCATTTTATCAGCTATCATCAGTTTTTACCAACTAATATAAAAAGTACATATTGCAGTAATCTGTTGCATCTTTCAGCTGCATAATTATAATAAGTGGTTCTGGTGGTTCTTTCTTCCAGCTCGGTTCTGTTCTCTCTCCTCTACATAATCTCTTGCATTTGATAAAAGTTCTGTTAAAATAAAACTGGTCTTGGGGAGGACAGAGCATCTTCTACATGCAAGGCTAGAAAACTGTCAGAAACTTAATGAATATAATAACACATTTAAGAACACCTTTAAGAATAACCAAAGATACTTAATGGGAAAGAAAATGGAAAAACAGAGAAAACAATAAAGAAGCTAAGATAAACAAGAACAAGTGAAGAGCAGTGAGAATATGAGAAAATGATGAGGAAACATCCCCAAAATCAGCTTCTTTCTCCAAAATAATACAAAATTTAGATTTTTGATATGACATATTTAATGCTCTTTAGCCTATGCGTCAAAATATAAAATGTATTCCCAATATCAAACTATTATTTATCAATATTATCTTTATCTATGAATCGATCTCATATTCAGCTGCCATGAGAGAAACGGTGACGCAGCTGAGCAGCTCGTGCCTTCGTCATTATGATGAAACACGGATATTGTGAGCCAGTTAGGCTAAAACTTTTCTTTGGGCTGCTTGGTAACGTAACCAGCACCGGCGCTACCTGAGGATCCGGAGGATTTGGGTCGTAAACGAGACCGACACCGGCGCTGCCACAGCGACTGGTGTTGGTCCAGACCAGCTTCCCTTCAAGTGACCCGAAGTTACATTTACGTTATAAGACTCCGTGAAAGTATCGTCTTACCGGTGGGAAATCCGCCAACTATGGCTGGTTTATCAACATGAGGGAAGCTGCGACATCTGACAGGTCAGAGAGGAAGAGAGAGAGAGAAAGGGAGCGCGCGCTTTATTAAAGAGCCGACGCGGGAGGCGACGTCACTCCTTCTGAATGAAAGGAGAGGGAGCGATGTCGCCTCAAACGTGTCGAGCCCTTTATTCTACGTTATTTTATGGCTCCGATGCAAACGCTCACTGTACATTACGTCGCTGCAATTGCAAGCGGGAATTTCCCGCATTATAAGAGCGAAGTTTGCGGGAATTGACGGTATTATGCGCGATTCCCGCAATCCCGCAGCGAATTTCAGGCCCTGGTGGGTATTTTGTAGTGGACAATGTAGTGGACGAAAAGTAGTGGACAGAATTCGAACAACACTACAAAATGGCGTGCTCACTATATAGTGCACTACATCCATGATAGGGAGCGATTTCGAACACAGCTCTAGTCTGCCTCTCTGGTCCATCGGCCTCTGTTTGGTGATCCAGCAGCTCATTTATCACTGTAGTTCTTCTGGTTCCGTGGTACCTCCCTTTGGTTCCTCGGTACTCAGACCTAAAACCACCAACCAGACCAGAAATCTGGCTGTAGTGATGGACTCAGACCTAAAACCACCAACCAGACCAGAAATCTGGGTGTAGCGATGGACTCAGACCTAAAAACCACCAACCAGTAGGGCTGGACGATTATGGAAAAAATTATAATCACGATTATTTTGTCTGATATTGAAATCACGATTAATTTACAAGATTATTCATTGATTTTATGAAAATTGTTTATTGAACCACCAAAACTCAACTTCAAATATAACTTAAAAAAATGGAATAAATTAGAAAAACAAGTAAAGGAGTAAAATAGGAATATTATTTAAAAATAATAGCATTAAAATGAACACTCAGTCTACATGCATTCCTGTTCTATGCTCCCTGCGGTTTGCTTCCTATAACTCCACCAGTCTGTTCACTTCAGGATTAATTGTTTTTCTTCGATTACAGTGTTTTTGTGATTGTGAAAAGGCAAAATTGAAATCACGATTAAAATTCGATAATTGTCCAGCCCTACCAACCAGACCAGAAATCTGGCTGTAGTGATGGACTCAGACCTAAAAACCACCAACCAGACCAGAAATCTGGGTGTAGCGATGGACTCAGACCTAAAAACCACCAACCAGACCAGAAATCTGGGTGTAGCGATGGACTCAGACCTAAAAACCACCAACCAGACCAGAAATCTGGCTGTAGTGATGGACTCAGACCT
>JALJCO010000392.1:0-20000 GCA_023101725.1 Atherinomorus stipes | reverse complement strand
TGGGTGTTAGAAGATGTAACTCTGTTGATGGTGTGCAGCTTGTGTGTGTGTGTCCTCTGGTCTTTCTGTCTGTTGGACGGCTTGTCGGCTTGTTATGTAACATGGGGGTGGGGGGGTTGGGGGGTGAAGAAGCTGGTTCGGGGAGGGGGGGGATCTCTGGGCGCTGACCTGCAGCTGCAGCCGCTCTGGGAAAACAGGCTGCATAACCTCTGTATGAGTTAAACAACGTACACGAGGATCCATACGGCTCACACAGAACAAACAGGGTCTGGAAACGAAGCGAGACGTCCTGTCCTCGCTGTGGACACCCCGTCCCTCCGTCTGCTCTCAGAGCAGAATATAGTTGTATCTCTCAGAATATGAACATCCGTAGTGATAATGATAAAGAAAAAATTAAAATTCATCAATGAATGATTTGAATTGTTAATCGTCATTCAAAACCTCCAGGTGACGCTGTTTTAGTCAAGGTTGCATGGCAAACCTGAAAATGTCATGACTGACATAAATAATTATCCAGGTAGTGAAAAATGTTGACCTGGATGCGGCGTTGACTGTTGACTGTTGCTGCGAAGACTCGGTCACATGACCACTGCCAGGAAACGGCAGTTTTGGCCCTCAGCGAGTCCTCAGCGAGCCGTGGGGGCCAGAAGCAGCCCGGACTGGACCCAGATGTCCGTGTGGGCCTGGTTTAGTCAGCCCCCTCTGTTTCTCAGCATTCACAGCTGTAGAGGCTTACAGGACTCGTGTCCCCACCAGAGTGGACATATGAGCACTTCCCTGCTGGTGACTCCTCAATGGCTGCCGTGTCGGGTTCCAGCTAGTTTTAAGGTGCTGCTGCTCGCCCACGAAGCTTTAAATGGCGTCGTACCATCTTATCTTGCTGACCTCGTGCAACTTTATGTTCCTCTTGTGTTCTTCCATGTCAGGGAACTGGTCCTTGAAGGGGTCCCAAGACCAGAAGCGTCTGTTTCTCTCTGTGGGCCAATGATATATATGTATTTATATCTCTCTATATATACAGCTGTGTGAAAAAGTGTTTGCCCCTTTCTAATTTCTTACTTTTTTGCATGTTTGTCACTTAAATGTTTCAGGTCATCAAACAAATTTAAATGTGAGTCAAAGATAACACAAGTAAACATAAAATGCAGTTTTTAAATGAAGGTTTTATTAGTAAAGGGGAAAATCCAAACCTCCATGTCCCTGTGTGAAAAAGTGATCTTCCCCTAAACCTAATAACTGGTTGTTCCACCTTAGCAGCAGCAACTGCATCAAGCGTTTGTGATAACTGGCAGTGAGTCTTCTTCAGCGCTGTGGAGGAATTTTGTTCCACTCATCTTTGCAGAATTGTTGTAATTCAGCCACATTGGAGGCTTTTCCAGCATGAACCGCCTTTTTAAGGTCATGCCACAGCATCTCAATGGGATTCAGGTGGGGGGCTTTGACTAGGCCACTCCAAAGTCTTCATGTTGTTGTTCTTAAGCCATTCAGAGGTGGACTTGCTGGTGTGTTCTGGATCATTGTTCTGCTGCAGAACCCAAGTGCGCTTCAGCTTGAGGTCACCAACAGATGGCCGGACGTTCTCCTTCAGGATTTTTTGGTAGAAGCAGAATTCATGGTTCCATTTACCACAGCAAGTCTTCCAGGTCCTGAAGCAGCAAAACAGCCCCAGACCATCACACTACCACCACCATGTTTTACTGTTGCTATGATGTTCCTTTTCTGAAATGCCGTGTTACTTTTACGCCAGATGTAATGGGACCTCCACCTTCCAGAAAGTTCCACTTTTGTCTCGTCAGTCCACAGAGGATTTTCCCAAAAGTCTTGGGGATCATCAAGATGCTTTCTGGCTAAACTGAGACGAGCCTTTATGTTCTTTTTGCTCAGCAGTGGTTTTGGTCTTGGAACTCTGCCATGCAGCCATTTTTGCCCCCCAGTCTCTTTCTGATGGGGGAGTCATGAACACTGACCTTCATTGAGGCAAGTGAGGCCTGCAGTTCTTGGATGTTGTTCTGGGGTCTTTTGTGACCTCTTGGATGAGTCGTCGCTGTGCTCTTGGGGTCATTTTGGTCGGCCGGCCCCTCCTGGGAAGGTTCACCACTGTTCCATGGTTTCACCATTTGTGGATAATGGTTCTCACTGTGGTTCTCTGGAGTCCCAAAGCTTTAGAAATGGCTTTGGAACCTTTTCCAGACTGATAGATCTCAATGACTTTGTTTCTCATTTGTTCCTGAATTTCTTTGGATGGCAGCATGATGTCTAGCTTTGGAGGATCTTTTGGTCTACTTCACTTTGTCAGGCAGGTCCTATTTAAGGGATTTCTGATGGAGAACAGGTGTGGCAGTAATCAGGCCTGGATGTGGATAGAGAAACTGAACTCAGCTTTCCAAAGATGATAAACCACAGTTCATTTATGTTTTAACAGGGGGACCATGGGGGTTTGGATTTTTTTTTATGTTAATATTTCATTCTGTTGTCTTGACTGTTTTATGTTTGAAAAGTGCTGTGGAAATAAAGCTGAAGTTGAGGGAAGAAAAATAATTTCCCAGTACAACTCAAGCTTTTCCAGGACATTTTACTTTTTTTTTCTTTTTTCTTTGTCATTTTCCATGTTTTCCAGGAATGGAAAATTGGTCAATCACTATCCAGGTTTTCCAGGATACATGGCAAACCTGTTTTTGGTTGTAATAAGCAAAAAAAAAAAAAATTCTGCCAATAGAACAAGCAAATTTTCTTGATGAGATTTCTTGAAATAAGATGCATTTGTCTTAAAACAAGATCTTATATCTCACTGAAATGTTTCTCTTTATGTAATTTTGTCTTATCTTGAGTGTGATTAGATATTATGACTGGAAATTAGAAAATATACTTGGTAAGATTTGAGTTTTTGCAGTGCTCAGTTGGCTGAAGAGCTGCACAGAATAAAAGAATGAAGCCGGAAGGATGCGTGTGGAAATGATGCATGCAGCTTCACGGGTGGATGAAGAGGACGATGAATGAGGGAAGGCGGGCGTTTCTTGTGGCTGCGCTCTGATTGTTTGCTCTGACGTCAATGCAAACACACGTAACCCAGTTTAGAATGATTTGTTTACTAAAGCAGCTGTTATGAAATCTAGTCCAGTCAACCAGGTACCAGGTCAACCAGGTACCAGGTCTACCAGATCTACCAGATCTACCAGGTCTACCAGGTACCAGATCTACCAGATCTACCAGGTCTACCAGGTCTACCAGCTCACCTGTTGGTTGAATGTGGCTAAAAGAGATTTCCGACTCCAAACATCTCAGCAGGAAGCTGCTAGAGCTGCTGGTCCACCTGGTGACCAGAGACCTGGTGACCAGAGACTGGGTCACTAGGTGGACCAGGCCGACCACACTGAGACCCGGTCTCTGGTCACCAGGTCTCTGGTCACCAGGTGGACCAGGCAGACCACACTGAGACCTGGTCTCTGGTCACCAGGTCTCTGGTCACCAGGTCTCTGGTCACCAGGTGGACCAGGCAGACCACACTGAGACCTGGTCTCTGGTCACCAGGTCTCTGGTCACCAGGTGGACCAGGCAGACCACACTGAGACCTGGTCTCTGGTCACCAGGTCTCTGGTCACTAGGTGGACCAGGCCGACCACACTGAGACCCGGTCTCTGGTCACCAGGTCTCTGGTCACCAGGTGGACCAGGCAGACCACACTGAGACCTGGTCTCTGGTCACCAGGTGGACCAGGCCGACCACACTGAGACCCGGTCTCTGGTCACCAGGTCTCTGGTACCCAGATGGACCAGGCCGACCACACTGAGACCCGGTCTCTGGTCACCAGGTCTCTGGTCACCAGGTGGACCAGGCAGACCACACTGAGACCCGGTCTCTGGTCACCAGGTCTCTGGTCACCAGGTGGACCAGGCCGACCACACTGAGACCCGGTCTGTGGTCACCAGGTCTCTGGTCACCAGGTGGACCAGGCAGACCACACTGAGACCAGAGACCTGGTGACCAGAGACCGGGTCTCAGTGTGGTCGGCCTGGTCCACCTGGTGACCAGAGACCGGGTCTCTGGGTGTGGTCAGCCTGGTCCACTTGGTGACCAGAGACCTGGTGACCAGAGACCGGGTCTCTGGGTGTGATCAGCCTGCAGCCTCCTTCAGTTCAGGACTGTGGACCACATGGTCTGAACTCCCAGGGATCACCACGGTTACGGTGCTGGACGAGCTTTTTTAGGGTCAGAACTGTTGCAGGGAGCAGATCTGGGATGTTTAGATCCGTCCCAATGTGGACTCGTATACCAGCTGAGGCTCCCAGTAAAACTAGCTGATGACCTACCAGGACCAGGAGCTTGGTCCTGATTTCTCTAAGATCTGAGAGTTCTTCTGGGTCTGGATGTTGGAGACACCAGAAGATCAGCTGCTGCTTCAGCTCCAGCTGAGGGGATCCTGATACTGATCCTGATCCAGGAACCAGTTTACTGAAACATGTTCCAACATGAATTTAGATCCAGTATCTGAACCAGAACCAGAGTCAGTCCAGTTCTGAGGAGTCGGTCCAATTCTCCAGGACCAGTTCTCCAGGACTACTTCTCCAGGGCCAGTTCTCTAGGACCAGTTCTGCAGGACTACTTTTCCAGGACCAGTTCTCTAGGACCAGTTCTGCAGGACTACTTTTCCAGGACCAGTTCTCTAGGACCAGTTCTGCAGGACTACTTTTCCAGAACCAGTTCTTTAGGACCAGTTCTGCAGGACTACTTTTCCAGGACCAGTTCTTTTGCAGGACTACTTTTCCAGGACCAGTTCTCTAGGACCAGTTCTGCAGGACTACTTTTCCAGGACCAGTTCTCCAGGACTAGTCCTCCATGTCCAGTTTTCCAGGACCAGTTCTCTAGGACCAGTTCTGCAGGACTACTTTTGCAGGACCAGTTCTGCAGGACTACTTTTCCAGGACCAGTTCTCTAGGACCAGTTCTGCAGGACTACTTTTCCAGGACCAGTTCTGCAGGACTTCTTTTCCAGGACCAGTTCTGCAGGACTACTTTTCCAGGACCAGTTCTCTAGGACCAGTTCTGCAGGACTACTTTCCAGGACCAGTTCTCCAGGGCCAGTTCTCTAGGACCAGTTCTGCAGGACTACTTTTCCAGGACCAGTTCTCCAGGACTAGTCCTCCATGTCCAGTTTTCCAGGACCAGTTCTCTAGGACCAGCTCTGCAGGACTACTTTTCCAGGACCAGTTCTCCAGGTCCAGTTCTCCAGGACTACTTCTCCAGGACCAGTTCTCCAGGTCCAGTTCTCCAGGACTACTTCTCCAGGACCAGTTCTCTTTTTTTAACCATTCTCAACTCTTTTCCAGGTCCAGTTCTCCAGGACTACTTCTCCAGGACGGGGAGAATCCATCCCTCCATCAGACCCGTTGAGGTCCTGGTTCTGGGGAGGATCCATCAGACCTGTCTCCGCTGGTCTTCGGTCCAGGTCTTGGGTCCTGTGACCTCAGCTCTGCTTTGAAACCTCCGTTTCCATGGAGACCATTTCTGATGAGGCCAACAGTTGATCAGCTGGAGGTCCAGATGCATCTCAGGTCCTGGTTCTGGTCTTTGCTGGACTTCAGATGCATGTAAAGGATCAGAGATGATGAAGATCCAGTTTGAACCGGTTCTTCTCTGAGTCCGAACGCTGCTTCAGCTTTTTTATCTGTCCTTCCTCTGAAAGTGTTTCATGGAAACTAATCCTGGATCTTCTGCAGCTTTAAACATTTCCGACAGATTTAAACTCGGAGCCGAAAACTTCTGATTTCGCATCAAACATGAAACATTTCTGGTGAATATGACGGATTTAAAGTGATGCAGGAGCTGCAGCCTCAGATTTGCTGCTTGTGTAACATCCTCCCGTCTGTGAAGGAAGCTGCATTAACCCAGATACGGACGGAGATGCTGCTTCTTATGCAACCTTTGTTCTGGGGAGCGTCGCCGGCGGCCCGAACCTTCCTCTGCAGCCGGGTCAGGCGGAGATGGAGACGGAGAGAAAGCAGGAATCCCTGCAGGAGGTGTGGAAGTGAAAGCTGCTGCATTCATTAACGGCGGGACCGTCCGGGTTCCCGCCCTGCAGCCGGTATCAGCTGAAAGGAGCTTTGCACTTTCAGGATTTGTGTTTCTGGAGCTTTATGTAAGAGACAGACTGAGAGAGGAGCTGCATGACGTCAGTTCAGGAACAAAAGTCATCGGATCAGAGAAAGTTCGGCTCAGCAGAGATGAGACGCAGATTTCACCATTAATCCCTCACATCAGTTCTCCATCAGACGTCCCTGTTAAACACGAAACCTGGGAGGGAAGGGGTTAAATCACACCTCCCTCGTATTAAATCTTCAGCTAAATTCCTCCTGTTTCTGAACTTCAGGTAAATTCCAGATTCAGCTTCCGCCCTTCAGCTATGAGGTTCTGTTAGAACCACAGACCGAGCCTCCGCAGGTCCAATCAGGGCCCATCAGGTCCAATCAGGGCCCATCAGGTCCTCCAGAACATTTAACACCAGCTGTGGTACCAGCAGGGCTGGCCTAGCCAAAGTCCGGACCTTGTCCACCTGTCCACGCTGCAGCTGGTGAGTCCCTCTGGTCCGTCCTGGGTCCAGGTTTTTGTCCACACTGCAGCTGGTGAGTCCCTCTGGTCCGTCTTGGGTCCAGGTTTTTGTCCAGGCTGCAGCTGGTCCCTCCAGTCCAGCTGGACATGTGCAGGGATGATATAAACTAGCAGAGTCCTGGTTTTTGGGTTCTAGCTTCGGTTCTTTTGTCCTCTCTAGTTTGTTCTTTATTCTTTGTCCTGTTTTATTTTGTAGGATCCTCCTCTTGTGTCTGCTGTACTTCCTGCTCCAACACCTGGTCTAGTTCTTTGCTACACCTGCTCCTCGTGCAGACGTCCTCCTCCATCTTTTGTTTGTAATAGATCCACGTTGTTGTTTAACTTCTTCGTGTCTGGTTATTATCAGTCTTTTTTGTGGTTTCGGTTCTTCGTTGGTTCTTTTCTAGTCTTGTCTGGTTCTTCAGCCTGTGCTGCGTTCTGTTCCTCGGTAAACTGCAGTTCCGGCGTCTTCGCGCTGCCTTCAGGTCCCACCTCGTCTCTGACAGCAGACTACTGTGTTTACTCAGGAGCGGTGAACAAAAGGCCCGTTCTCCGGCCGGGAGCTCTGCATGTTAGCAGCTATGCTGACCTTCGTCTTCATCACCGTGCAGCAGTAATGTGACTGCACACGCTCAGTCTGAACCACCGCAGATTCACGTGTGCTCAGAGGAAGAGAGGAGAGGAGCGGGGTCAGGCGGTCTGAACCAGATCCAGATCACCAACAGTTTCCCCTCCTGAATAATAGAGGATGAGGAGGAGCATCAGTTTTTATGATGAAGCACCGGGAGTTTCCACTGACCTGCTTCAGGACATTTTCTGATTTTCTACAATGAATCAGCGTTTTTACAACCACAGTCCCGAAAAGTGGAATTTGTAAAAGGTTTCTGAGTCTCCTCAACCCGAACATGAATTCCCAGTAGAACAAAAGGTTAAAGGTCATAGCTTCAAGTGTTTTTTTTTCCTTTTCTCTCTTTTTTTTCTCTTCTACTTGTCCTGTCCAGCATGGTAGCAGCAGAATGATGATCTGGCTGCTTTATTGTGTTGAACAGTTTTGCTTTACCAAGAGGAGCTTTATGAACACAAGGCTCCCCTTGATATCCTGTTTATTCATTTTATTTCTTTAATTAAACATTTGTTTATAGCAGCATTTTACATCTTATTGCTGGGTTTGACAAGAGAAAAATGAAAGTTAAAAGAGGAAATGATGAGAAGTGGAACAGAGAGAAAGGAGTGAAGAAAAGAGAGAGAGAGAAAAACATGCATCCACTTCCACAGTTCACTGATGCTTCTATACAGAAACCCCTAAACAACATTCCAAGTTCTTTGCTGTAAAAACAAAACTAACAACCCCCTACAGGAGGACCTGCAGGTGGCTTAAAGTGTTGATGACACGACCTTAACGTCCAGTAACTTTGCCATAAACAACACACCAAGATAAAATCAGTATTTCTGTGTAGTTTGAAGTTAATCAGTCGTGTATTTACGTAAATATCAGATGTTTAGGAGGCTCGGCTAAATACTAATAGCTTTTCAGTCATAAAACGAGCTGCCACGTTGTGTCGTTAGCGACTGTACAGAGTTGCGATCCGCCCATTGAGTTACATGTATGATCTAAGCCGTGGAAAACATGAAAGATGCTCCAGAACAGCTGGACTGGAGCTGGTTTGTGTGGTGGATCATCAGCCAGTTCAGAAAAGTGTGATAATGCTGAGGAATTTGGGGAAATCACATTTTACAAGCTAGAACCGGAGTAGACCTGAAGCCAGCTGCCTACAGTCTGTCTCCCAGCCTCAGGTCCACTGGTTCAGATAAAAGCCTGCAAGACCACACCGAGGGAACCAGAACTGGAAGGAGCGACCCGGAACAACACAAGCAGAACCAGAACTCAATGATTTGCAGCAGTTTGACATACAGTAGATCCAGGAGTGACAGAAACGAGGCACTCGCTCCCTGTGGTAGCTCACAGCTTAGCGGAAGCTCGCAGCTAATGGCAGCCACGGTAAATAATTAGCCTTTAAAAAAATGAGAAGATAACATCTTCCATGGTTCCAGTGGAGTTTTAAATAGTTCCTGTTTCTAAGGATGAGGATGGAGGGAAGGATGCATGTTTGGAAGCAGCTGGAGGAGATCTGATGAAGGAGACGTCCTCATATAACCGAGCAGCAGCTGTCTGTCCGTACAGCAGCTGTATGTCCGATGTGATGAAGCAACGATGGATGAAAGTGAATATTCCAGAGGACATGATCGCAGTTTCATTGTTAGAGTCTCAGCACGCTGGTTCCTGAAGTTTCAGTAAGCAGATCCTCTAGACAAGCAGAGCGGTACAGTTGCTGTCTGTTTCCCGGTGAGTACGACTCCGACCTGCTTCTTTATCCTCTTCAAAATAAAAGTCTAAATCTGCAGGGAACCTAAATAAACGAACGCTGCACTTACGAGCTTTTAACCATTAACGGTCAGTACAATTTGAAGGCTGAGTCGTTTCTGTTTGTCTGTAAAACTGGAAAAGGAACTTAAAAACCCCAATGAAGCCACTTCAATGTTAAATAACCAGCGAAGAAGAGGCTCTGGCAGACGTCATATCCGGTTTCCGGTTTGACATTATAATTTCCAATGAAAAGGGGGCCCTGCAAAAACAGTTTGAGAACCACTGCACTATGGTGATGCAGTCATGCAGATGCAGCCTCGTCTCTGCAAAGAGGAGGAAGCCCGCACAGCCCGAGACCCGGGCCCCCAGCAGCCACCCAGAGGCCCGGACCCCAGCCATCCCCCCCAAAGGGACGGACATGCATCACCCCAGAGGGCGGCCCCAGCCAGAGCCCCCTGCGGTCTCCCAGGCCCCAGCGGCCCAAGACCAGCAACTGCCGCCCCCTGCCCCCCAGGCGCAGAGCCCAGACACCGGGGGGCAGCCACCCCCCACCCAACCCAGGCGGGCCAGCAAACACCCAGGAGGACCAGGCCCCCCAGCACGGGCCAGCACCCACCCCGATGCCCCTGCCCACACACCCGGCACCAGGGCGCTACCACCCCCCTACACCACCACCACACTCACACACGTACTCCTCCCTCCACCCTAGATTTTTTTAAAAATATTGTTTTGCTCAAAAGTTGTAGTTATCACCTTTAAATGAAGTTCAGTCCAAAAAAATGAATAAATAATTAAATCAGATACAAGAAAATGAGAGCAGAGTTGGTGTGGGGGGGTGAAAGCTCTGACGTGGGTGGATCGACATATTGGCAGCGTGTAATTGGCTCACCGGGAGGCGGGAAGAGAAGGCGGTCTGGGTCTGATGTCTCCAGGAATAAAGGGAAAATGAACCAGTCAACTCTATTTTTGGCTTGTTGTTGAAGGTCTGGCACAGTCCTGGAAGAAATCGTACACAAAATCCCACCATGAATCCCTCGTCATCCTAATCCTGCAGGGAGTCTCTTAATGGAGGTTTTAACAGCAGATTAAAGCCGCATTTTCATTTCTGCTTCTTTTTTCAAGCAGACATCATGCAGCAGATGGAAAATGGAATAAAACTGGAACATCCATGCTGCTGAGGTCAAATGCAGATCATGTGGTTTCAGAGTCCAGCAGTGGTCTGGGTGCAACTGTCCGAACCGGCCTGAGACTGAGGCCTTCACGTTCGACCAGGTGAGACAGCTGCAGTGGCAGACCCAGAAATTTTTCACTGGGGTGGCCAGGATGAGACGATTACTCAAATGGGGGTTGACAAAGGCTGATACCTCAGAATGCATGTTTAAAAAACAAACAAACATCTATCTATCTATCGATATATATAACATTATACTGTATATATATATATATATATATATATATACACACACACTACTCACAAAAAGTTAGGGATATTCAACTTTAGGTTTTTGGAGAACAGAGTGATGCAGAATAGATATTTAACCATTGAACAATGTACGTGTGCATTGAAAAGTTAAGAGAAAGTTTAGTTCAGTTCACCTGGAAAGGCTGAAGTGGATTTTAGATTCATTCTGACATCATACAAAAAGCCAAATATCCTTAACTTTTTGTGAGTAGTGTTTCAAGTCCAAGGATGTGTGTGTGTGCGCGTCCGTGAGCGCGCATGTTTGTGTTTACAGGTGGGGCACAAAAAAAATAATATTTGCACCGGGGCCAATCACCAGCATGTTACGGTACTGCATGAGCATGAATAACGTTTAAGAAGAAAACAGCATCATATTCCAGCAACAAGTTTCCTTGAATTATTTACTTCACCCATGACCTGAATTCAGATAATAGTTAATACTAAAGATATATTCCACGAGTTCTGCTCAGACTCTCATTCAAACCAGAGTGAACAGGTTTTAGTACAACACAAGTGGAAACGGCCGGTGGGCATCGCAGCCTGAAGCCTGAAATAATCCATAAACACAAACAGGAAACATGATGAAAATAAACTGAATTTCAGATGTGAACACATAAAACACACAGAGGTGGAAAGTAACTAGTTACATTTACACAAGTTACTGTACTTGAGTACAGGGAGTGCAGAATTATTAGGCAGATGAGTACCTTTCTTTGCAAGGACACTGAAAAGCTGCCATCCATGGATCCTGTCAGTGTTTTGATCTGTTCACCATCAACATTGCAGCAGCAGCAACCACAGCCTCCCAGACACTGTTCAGAGAGGTGGACTGTTTTCCCTCCTTGTAAATCTCACATTTGATGAGGGACCACAGGTACTCTATGGGGTTCAGATCAGGTGAACAAGGAGGCCATGTCATTAGTTTTTCTTCTTTTAGACCCTTTCTTGCAGCCACGCTGTGGAGTACTTGGATGCGTGTGATGGAGCATTGTCCTGCATGGAAATCAGGTTTTTCTTGAAGGATGCGGACTTCTTCCTGTACCACTGCTTGAAGAAGGTGTCTTCCAGAAACTGGCAGTAGGACTGGGAGTTGAGCTTGACTCCATCCCTCAACCCGAAAAGGCCCCACAAGCTCATCTTTGATGATAGCAGCCCATACCAGTACCCCACCTCCACCTTGCTGGCGTCTGAGTGGGACTGGAGCTCTCTGGCCTTAACTGATCCAGCCACGGGCCCATCCATCTGGCCCATACCAGTACCCCACCTCCACCTTGCTGGTGTCTGAGTGGGACTGGAGCTCTCTGGCCTTTACCGATCCAGCCACGGGCCCATCCATCTGGCCCATACCAGTACCCCACCTCCACCTTGCTGGCGTCTGAGTGGGACTGGAGCTCTCTGGCCTTTACCGATCCAGCCACGGGCCCATCCATCTGGCCCATACCAGTACCCCACCTCCACCTTGCTGGCGTCTGAGTGGGACTGAGCTCTCTGGCCTTTACCGATCCAGCCACGGGCCCATCCATCTGGCCCATACCAGTACCCCACCTCCACCTTGCTGGTGTCTGAGTGGGACTGGATCTCTCTGGCCTTTACCAATCCAGCCACGGGCCCATCCATCTGGCCCATACCAGTACCCCACCTCCACCTTGCTGGCGTCTGAGTGGGACTGGAGCTCTCTGGCCTTTACCGATCCAGCCACGGGCCCATCCATCTGGCCCATCCAGACTCACTCTCATTTCATCAGTCCATAAAACCTTAGAAAAACCAGTCTGAGATATTTCTTGTCCCAGTCTTGACGTTTCAGCTTGTGTGTCTTGTTCAGTGGTGGTGGTTTTTCAGCCTTTCTTACCTTGGCCATGTCTCTGAGTATTGCACACCTTGTGCTTTTGGGCACTCCAGTGATGTTGCAGCTCTGAAATATGGAAAAACTGCTGGCAAGTGGCATCTTGGCAGCTGCACGCTTGACTTTTCTCAGTTCATGGGCAGTTATTTTGCGCCTTGGTTTTTCCACGTTTCTTGCGACCCTGTTGACTGTTTTGAATGAAACGCCTGATTGTTGGATGATCACACTTCAGAAGCTTGGAAATTTTAAGAGTGCTGCATCCCTCTGCAAGATGTCTCACTATTTTTCACTTTTCAGAGCCTGTCAAGTCCCTCTATGACCCATTTTGCCAAAGGAAAGGAAGTTGCCTAATAATTCTGTTTGCCTAATAAACCTGATATAGGGTGATGATGTCATGATGAACTGATCCAGGACAGACACTTCGAGGGGTGAAGGTTCGATTTAAGATGGTTTTACAGGTAAACAGGAAATGAGCTGGATGGGAATCATGTTCAGAAATGTTCCAGTTTTATTTCTTTTTGAAGACGTGTTCGTGGATCATTTCTGACATCGTAACGCTGCAACGCTAAAACCCTGAAAACTAGGATGGATCCTGTAAACAGAACAGACAGCAGCAGATATATCTACATTTAATCTCTGACTCTGAAACAGAGATCCACCCACACCTCTAAAAATGTCAGAGCATCTTCGGACTGAGTTCAAACTGGGTTTTATGCTTCCGGCTGTTTTTCCTGGTGAAACCTCCTGTTGTTATCAGGTTTGTGTTTCTCTGCAAGTGATTCCATTAGTTTCTATTTTACAGTCAAACTTTGACCTCTTCTTTGGTCACATATTTTCTGTTTTATGTATTCACCTCTATTAATATCTGCAATAAAAGTGCCAGAGTACAAACCTAATTCCAAAATAAGAGTTGGGTTTTGATGCAAAATAACAACAAAGCAGAAACCAATCATTTCCAAACCTCGTTAACATGTTTCATCCCCAGTAGAACGCAAACATCTCAGATGATGAAACATTTGATGGAAAATCTTCACTGATTGTGAATCTGACGGCAGTTAATAAAAACCTCATTTTTAATTATCCAGCTTTTTAGTTTCATCCGAGGATCTTCCTCCTGGCTGGCCATCCTACACGTGTGCCCTTCCTCTTCATCACCTCAATGCAGCGTTTTGCATAAACTGATGGTGATTAATCACACGCTGATATCTGTTTGACATTTTCTGTCATGTCCTGTTATAGAACAGTAAATCTGCAGAAACCGGTGATTTATGGGTGAAACTGTCTCGCTCAGAGGTTCGTTTAGCAGAGGACGCTGCAGCCGTGTAAAGGTTGAGCTGGAGCGACAGGACAGGTGTGCACGCCGTCACACTTGGCCTGGTCCGATGGAGGATTAAGAGCACATAAAGTTATGAAAGAGGGAACATCACGACCTCTCGTCTTCATCATTACACAACCCAACCGCTGTCATCAGGAGCTCCTGCACAGGATGTCCTGACCGCAGGCTTCGCCATCTTTGATTCGCGTTACACCAAAATGGAAGAAAATACTGTCAGAAAACACCATTTCTCTGCTTTCACTTTACGATTGCCGCAGGATTTTTACAATGCACGCTCAGGAAATCGCTCATGAAGCTCATGTCGTGAAGAATCAGTGTGAAATCTTGGTGCTGCAGAACCTCACTGGACAGACTGCTGAAGACCCCTTTGCAGCTTATATAACAGTCCCTCCACAGTAATTGAATCATCTGTGTTGTGTATGATATCATGAGCCAGCAGCTCAGACGTGATGTCTAATGCTGGATGAGAGCTCCTCTAAGCCTTCCTGCAGGAACTGTTCCTTCTTAATGCGGACATGATTATTCCTCATGTGCTGCTCAGATGATTCACCTGTCACGACAAGGTGATGTTAGCAAAGACCTGCAGACTCAGAGGGAGATGTGGAACCTAACCTGGTCACTTTAAGAGGGTTTCACTGATTTCTCATGTTGATGACCACTGAAATCTCCAGATTTTCCTTTTAGCTACTTACCTTTTGGGTTATTTAAGTAATAGGTTACAATATGTACAAATTAATGACAAAAGTCACAAATGGAAACTGTCAAATGTGGCGTCCCTCAAGGGTCAGTTTTAAGCCCTAAATTATTTATACTGCATGCCGAGCTGCTTCATTTATACAGCTGTGGACATGGAAGTGATGGAACACCTGATTCCATCATCTGGATGGTGAGGAAATACTTTTGGGAATATAGTGGTATTTCTACAAAGTTCTGTTAGTAAAAAAAATCAGGTTCTCGTTCTGGTTGATCTTGATGGTGGTATATCTATTGATACACTCATTTTAGCCTCATAATCTGAGAACTGAGGCTGAACTGGAACATAATGTCTGGATGCTGACTGGGATTAAAGGCGGGAAGTCTGCTTCTAGGCTGGTTTAAAGTTTAAAACCAAACAGGGAACCCAAAGTAGTAAAATTGTTTTGGAGTTTTAAGGGTTAAACTGGATTTCTACCTGCAACCAAACTCCACCTCCAACATGCACAACGCAGCTTTTGTTTCAGAGCTTTGGAGTCAGATTTCAGATGCTTATAAGACCACAACAACGCTGGACTCAGGATCACACGACCTGAACGTGCTGCTTCAATCAAGTTAATTCCTACAGTGACTGTTCACCTCATTTCATTTACTCTGCTCGGATGGTCGTGTGACCAAACATGACGTAAACCATGAGTTGATCAGTCAGCTGATGGAGAACAGATGTTCAGTTATTACCAGGAAATAAAGATATCAGACTCTGGAATGTAGAAGTGTCTTCAGATGATGAGAATTATGTGATTTGATTTTATATCTGAGTCCTGATGAGGACAAGAATGATGCTGGGTATCAGTAGAAAGGATGCTGGAACCAGTAGGAAAGATGTTGGGTACCAGTAGGAATAGTGCTGGAACCAGTCGGAAGGATGCTGGCACCAGTATGAATGATGCTGGATGCCAGTAGAAAGGATGCTGGAACCAGTAGGAAGGATGCTGGAACCAGTAGGAAAGATGTTGGGTACCAGTAGGAAGAATGCTGGAACCAGTCGGAAGGATGCTGGCACCAGTAGGAATGATGCTGGAACCAGTAGGAATGATGCTGGAACCAATAGGGAGGATGCTGGAACCGGTAGGAAGAATGCTGGAACCAGTAGGGAGGATGCTGGAACCAGTAGGAAGAATGCTGGAACCAGTAGGAAGGATGCTGGAACCGGTAGGAAGAATGCTGGAACCAGTAGGAAGGATGATGGAACCAGTAGGAATAATGCTGTAACCAGTAGGAAGGATGCTGGAACCAGTAGGAAGGATGCTGGAACCAGTAGGAAGAATGCTGGAACCAGTAGGAATTTTGTTTTTGTTGATGCTGGAAAACCAGTAGGGAGGATGCTGGAACCAGTAGGAAGGATGCTGGAACCAGTAGGAAGGATGCTGGAACCAGTAGGAAGGATGCTGGAACCAGTAGGAAGGATGCTGGAACCAGTAGGAATGATGCTGGAACCAGTAGGAAGGATGCTGGAACCAGTAGGAAGGATGCTGGAACCAGTAGGAAGGATGCTGGAACCAATAGGGAGGATGCTGGAACCGGTAGGAAGGATGCTGGAACCAGTAGGAAGGATGCTGGAACCAGTAGGGAGGATGCTGGAACCAGTAGGAAGGATGCTGGAACCAGTAGGGAGGATGCTGGAACCGGTAGGAAGGATGCTGGAACCAGTAGGAAGGATGCTGGAACCAGTAGGAAGGATATTGGAACCAGTAGGAAGGATGCTGGAACCAGTAGGAAGGATGCTGGAACCAGTAGGAAGGATATTGGAACCAGTAGGAAGGATGCTGGAACCAGTAGGAAGGATGTGGGGTACAAAATCTTTATTTTTTTCGTAGAAATATGAACTATGAAACTATGAAATGTGAATGTGAAATATGGGGAGTGGGTAGCGCAGTGGCAATGTCGCGGGCTTTGGCGCAGCAGACCCCACCAGAATTTACCATTCTGAGGATGCTGGCACTAGTATAATGATGCTGGATCCAGTAGAATGTTGCTGTGAGCCGTATAGAAGATTTTTTGACCAGTAGAGAAGATATTTTGTTTCCATTGAGAATTTTTTTTGAAACCATTCTTAAGAATGCTGGCACCAGTATAAATGATCCTGATTTCAAGAGGAAGAATTCTGGAAACAATTAAAAGATTCTTTAAACAGTATGGAAAAATTTTGAAAATATTTAGAAAATTTTTGAAACCCTTGGGAATATTTTTGAGCCACTAGGAAGGATGTTGGAACCAGTATGAAGAATGTTGGAACAAATATGAAGAATGTTGTAAAACCAATAGGAAGGATTCTGGAACCAGTAGGAGGAATGCTGGAACCAATAGGAAGGATGCTGGAACCAGTAGGAAGGATGCTGAAACCAGTAGGAAGGATGCTGGAACCGGTAGGAAGAATGCTGGAACCAACCGGGTTCGAGTCCCCGACACGTCACATCACTCTCATGAACCACTGTGGACCCTTCAGCAAGGTCCTTAACCCCACCCCCCACCAACTGAAAGGAATTTCCTAATTGGCTCACTAATTGGGATTAATAAAGTATATTAATCAAATAAAGATATGATAAAACCCATTACCGACATCTCTAATTTAGTGTCTTTCTGTTCAGAGTTTTTTCTTTTATAAAGCGATAACATGGAAGTCCATTTCCAGTTGGATTTGATGGGAAAGTGTTTATATAAAGACATAAACGGAAACGTCTGCTGTCTGTCTGCAGAGCTGCTCTTCATCTCATACGTGGAGCTTCCCGTGCATCACCACCAGGATGAAAGTGGAGTTCGTCCGTGAATCGGAATCTCTGTTTCTGCATTTTATACTGTTACACGATCCTAAAACTCCCGAACAGCTTCTTCCCCCAAAGTGAGAGAGCTGAAGCGTCTCAGCGGGACGAGTTTGAACGGGTTTGCATCTCCATGCAGGACGACATGAAGAGGGAGATGCTGGTTACCACTGCCTCTGCAGCTTAAACACCAACCTGCTCCGTCCTGGCACTGCTGCAGCTCGTTGTTGCAGAGTGGATAACACTAGCCGATGCTAACACCAGCCGATGCTAACGTCAGACCAGGAAACTCCCCGGAGGATCAGGTTGCTGTGATCACACAGCTTGTTCTCTTGGTGCTGCAGGTTGCAGCGATGAGGCGGTTGGACGGCCGTCATGAGCAGCGGAGACGAGGCCGGAGGCCGCACATCGGCCCTCCCGTGTTTACAGGACACGGTGAAATGTTTCCCATGAGCCGTCAGCAGATTCAATTACAAGGTCAAGAAGGAGGTGAAGTAAAAATAGCAGCAGCTTTATGTGAAGACAAGAGGTTGCGGGTTAATTATTCCGCAGACGTGTTACGCAACAGTTGGGTCTTGTTACACATTTGCATCCTGGTGCATCTGATCTCAGATCAGAGTTTTTACTGCCAGATTCCTCAGATAAGGCGGCTGTCAGTGTGAAGAAAGCCTTTTCAGGCTGTTTGTTTGGGCGCTGAGGGAGGAATTTTCCACTCCCCGGAGAGAGCAGCTCTTGTTTTATAGACTCAGGTGGAAGTGGGTCACTTCGGTGCATGTGACAGCGTTTGTGTCCAGAGTGCGTCCACGCATCTGTACGAGGACAGTAATCTGCAGGTTTGTGTGCTTGAATGAGTGAACAGAGACTTTATTCAGGCCAAGATGGTGGACAGATTTAGATCCCAGTTCTGACACCAAGTTTTACAGAGAAACGCTGCTGAAGAGCCCCCAGTTTTCCCTCTGACGTCCGCTCATCGTGGGTCGATGCGCGCGGGGATTTCTGCAAAAAGCCAGGCCTGATTTAACATTCCTCTCATTTACGTTGATCACGCTTGTCAATGCCGGGTAAAAATAGATGTGTGTCATCTGTTTGACGCAACGCCGCAGTCAATCATCTGCCGCGCCCAGCTGGCCTCCACGCTGCTGCTGCACAGAGAAAGCATGCAGGGGAAGCAGGGAGGGTGTCGTCGTCACCGCTCAGGTCCGGTCCGCTGACGCTGGCGAGGAGGAAACAGCAGATGTTACGCTGGAGGACGGAAACGTTCCCACACAAACAGAATGAGAATGAAAGCAGGGTTCTCCCAAAACAGGTTTACAACAGGAAAAGAAACTTTAAGTGGTCTGATTCCTACAGATCAGTCCTGTTAAACTTAAGCTTTATTTATTTATACAGCACGTTTCACGCACAAAACAAGGAACCAAACAACATAGAGCCCCCCCCCCCCACACACGCACACAAATACAAATACAAACAAAAAAATACAAATATGTTTCATTAAAAAGTTCAGTGAAATTTAACATCAAAGCTGTTTGTTTTGTTTGTTTTTCTGCCAAATTGTTTAAATAAGAAAAATAAACAAAGAAAATGTTGTAAAATAAATTCCTGCTTTGTTTTTTACACTTTTCAACAACAAATAAAAAACATCCTTTCACATCTATCGTGACTCCATCTGAGTTTTAAAGCAGCATTTAACAGAAACATCTCCACCTTCATTTCACTCGTCTTCATCACAGCAGGTTCCTGCTCAGATCGCCTGAATAAAAACTGCGTGAATCAGTGACGTGCTGCTGTTTTTACACGTGTTTACGCTAAATGAGTCTGTTTTTCTAGTCGTACCGGTAACATTCAGACTTGTGTGGTGTCGTTTTCGATGCGTTAACATGTTGGAAGTGTTTCTGAGTTCGTACCCGACCGAGTCGCCACGCTGCGTTTGTTTTGTCGGCTTCTTTTTTTCCCCTCCTCCCTCTTCATTAAAACCGAGGTGCTCCCAGACGGGGGACTGGGAGTTTGACGGCGCTTCTTCTAGCTCAACAAACTCACGTGCATGTTGTTATGAGTCATTGGAAACAGGACGGTCAGCGCGCTGCCACCAAGCGGAGGCGAAGTTTCACTGGTACGTCACTCAGTTACGTCCGGTGGCACGCAAAAACTTAAAGGGACTTGAGGCAGGAATTTAAAAAAACACAAACATGAATGTCCTTTTTTTCATACTAATGGGTGATGAAGCTCTAAATACCAAAAATAACGTTTCCACCACGTTTCTCTCCGTTGCCTTGAACAGGCTGTGTGCTGCATAAAGCTGCAATTCGGTGTCTGAATTTCCCGCGCTGCCCTGCAGACGTGACGTCATTGATGCTACATCCGCAGTTTTGATGCAGGAAGAAGACGTCGCGTTAAATTCAAACACTGTAAGCGATAGTTATGGATTATTCTGCCGTCAGCAAACGATCCAGATCAACTGAAAGACACTTAAAAGTGTAACTACAGAGAGAAAGGTGAGTAAACAACATTACAGCTTCAGTTTGTGCTCCGTGACGGCTTGGCTCGTGGCTGCAGGTACCTGAGGGAGTCGGGCGGTTTTTTTAATCTTGCCTCAAGTCCCTTTAATGAGACAATAAAGAGCTATATGAACAAATCCTGCACCTAACAGGTCGGTACAGGGTCGTACCGAACCGAAGAGTAGCGTACCGATCGGTTCCACACAGATACCCGTACCGTTACAGCCCAACCTTGTACTTCTATCTTTGTGAGGACATTCATTCATGCATTCCCCAGCCTCTAACTCTAACCTAAACTCTAAAACCAAGTCTTAACCTTGAAAAATGATTTTTTCTGAGGCTGTTTTAGTGATGACCACCCAAAATGTCCTCACTTTTTGCAAAACGTTTGCACTTTGTTGGTTAA
>JALJCO010000391.1:0-14577 GCA_023101725.1 Atherinomorus stipes | reverse complement strand
CTGCATGTCTGTAAATGTGAATGAATGAGCCCTGCAAAACCTCCAAGCTCAGTCTCATCACACTAAAATCAGACATCAGCTGCAGAGAAACATTTCAGGGAGAAATATTAACTTGTTTTAAGGTCATGCATCTTATTTCAGTTAACCTTATCATGAACATTTTGCTCAAAATGTGGCTGCTCTTAAAATAAGCAGATTTTCTTTTTGCTTGTAATAAGAAAAATAAATGAAATGAAAAATCCGTGAATTTCTTGAAAGACGCGTTTGTCTGATTTCTCCCTGAATGTGTCTGATTTTAGTGTGATGACATATTTGGACCAGAAATGAGAAAATCTACTTGGTCAGGTTTGAGTTTTTGCAGTGAAACTGCGAGTGAAGAGGACATGATTCCACGTCGGAGCTGACCCGTACCAGAAAGCACTTACATGCAAGTACACTTCAAGTATACTCATTTGAAACTTTAAATAAGACAGTATACTTTCAGTTTACTATTTATGTACTTGTCAGAAATATACTTCACAAAGTCTACTTGGAATTTACTAATAAATATGCTAGAAGAACATATTTAGCCTGTACTTATATTTAAACTTGTGAACAATATACTTTAATAGTAGTACATTCATAGTACATTTTCAAACATACTCAGAGTTTAAATGTTACTGGACCATTTGGTGGAGTCAAAGAAAACACCTGAATCTATTTCTGACAGAAAGTTTGTAATATTTATTTTACTCAGCATTAAAGGTGAAGTAGAAGTATAATAAAGTGATTTTCAGTATATTTGAAAATGTATTTTTAAACACTAAACAGTGTACTATAAGTGTATTATCAGTAAACTCATAGTAAACCTAAAAGGTTACTTTCTGTGTACTTTAAAGTTTACTTTCTTAAAGTAAAATGGCATCGAGAAGTTTACCGCTAGAAAACTAACAGCACACATAAAAGAATACTTTTAGTATACTTAAAAGTGTACTTTCTAAAAGAAAAGGTAAGCTTGAAGTTTTAGTATAAGTACACTCACAGTATACCAGAAGATTACTTTAAGTATACTTAAAAGTATACTTTAAAATACTTAAATTCGGCCAATTTAGTCCGAATAAGTACACTTGTTAGTATACTGGTAGTACACTGATAGCAGTGTACTTGGTAAATAAAAGTACACTTGGGGGACATATTTTAGTAGGGCTGGACGATATAGAAAAAAAAAGATTATCGATAAAAAAAAAAATCTGTATTGATCGATATCGATATTTTTCAAAAAAAAAAAAAAAAGCCATTATCAAATTAAAAGCTACTTTAGGTGCAGCCCTGAACATACATTCATTCATTCATTCATTCATTCATTCATTCATTCATTCATTCATTCATTCATTTATTTATTTATTTATTTATTTATTTATTTATTTATTTATTTATTTATTTATTTATTTATTTATTTATTCATTCATTCATTCATTCATTCATTCATTCATTCATTCATTCATTCATTCATTCATTCATTTATTCATTTATTTATTTATTTAATTATTTTATATACTTGTATGATCCCTGAGGGGAAATCAGGGTTCTGCATGTAACCATCTCTGTTTGTGAGTATCAGAGAGCAGGGGGCTGCTACTTAAAGCGCCCGGTGAGCAGTTGGGGGGGGTTAAGGACCTTGCTCAGGGGTCCACAGTGTTTAACCTAGGAGTGAATTTAAAGGTTTAAATTTAAATGTAAATTTAATTTACATTTAAATTTAAGATTTAAAGGGGACGCTCGTCTTTTTTCAAACAGGACCTGTTTTCCAGCATGAATCCGTTCACTTCCTCATCCACAGTTTTGGTGGATCTTGAGTTCCTTCAGCAGATATTTAGATCCACTCCAGAGCAGCGAATGTCCCATATGATGGAAGTGATGAGGCAACCTTGCACAGCCTCTAAATAATCATTATCTGCCACAAACTCCTTCATTTCACCAATGTTTTGTTACCAAACATCAGTCGGACCCCCTGTGAGCTCGAAGCGGCTTTTTTCTGGTGATTTGTCCTCACATCGGACATACGCTGATAGTTACAGATACCTGCTGTAGTCTAGCTTCGGGGTGAAATATAGACCGGTTCTAGACGGGCTAATGTGGCTCTGAACTTTAGACGAGACGTGTAACAGACGTGTTGGACCTCACAGAGTCCAACATGGCTGCCGGTTACGGACTGCTCCTGGACGAAGGCGGGTAGAACCGGCAGCCGCGTACACGGCAAAAACCCAAATCTGACCGAGAGGATTTTTCTCATTTCTACACAAAATAGCTCTTCACACTCAAAATAAGACGAAATTGCGTAAACAGAAACATTTCAGTGAGATACAAAATCTTATTTCAAGATTTGTTTGCTTTTAATGAGCAAACAAATGTGCCAGTGGGACAAGCGACATTTTCTTGATGTCTTGGAGTGAGATGCATTGTCTGAAAACACGATCTGATATCTCTCTGAAATGTTTCTGTCAGTCGTTTCGTCTCATTCAGAGTCTGATGAGATACTTTGAGTAGAAATGAGACATCTACGCGGTCAGGTTTGAGTTTTTACCGTGAAGAAACGCCATCATACGCCACGCTGCAGGATCCCCCCCCATCATACGCCACGCTGCAGGATCCCCCCCCATCATACGCCACGCTGCAGCATCACAGAAGCTCATGGACCCCCCCCCATCATACGCCACGCTGCAGGATCCCCCCCCACTCATACGCCACGCTGCAGCATCACGGAAGCTCATGGATCCCCCCCCCCCCATCACTACGCCACGCTGCAGCATCACGGAAGCCCATGGACCCCCCCCCCCCCGCAGAGGTTCCTGCTCCGAGCAGAAGCTGAAACCTGCTGAACATCATCGTCCTCCGCTTTGTTTACCAGGTCAGCAGAACCAGTTTCCCCAGTTACCCAGAACACCAGTCACTTTATCCTACCCGGCAACAGGTGGCTGCTGGGGGAGGGAGAGGGGGAGGGGGGGCAGACGTCTGCCTGTGACACGAGATCCAGGTCTGAGTCTGGATCCAGCTGGTTCCAGGTCTGAGTCTGGATCCAGCTGGTTCCAGGTCTGAGTCTGGATCCAGCTGGTTCCAGGTCTGAGTCTGGATCCAGCTGGTTCCAGGTCTGGGTCTGGATCCAGCTGGTTCCAGGTCTGAGTCTGGATCCAGCTGGTTCCAGGTCCGAGTCTGGATCCAGCTGGTTCCAGGTCCGAGTCTGGATCCAGCTGGTTCCAGGTCCGGGTCTGGATCCAGCTGGTTCCAGGTCCGAGTTTGGATCCAGCTGGTTCCAGGTCTGAGTCTGGATCCAGCTGGTTCCAGGTCCGAGTCTGGATCCAGCTGGTTCCAGGTCTGGGTCTGGATCCAGCTGGTTCCAGGTCCGAGTCTGGATCCAGCTGGTTCCAGGTCTGAGTCTGGATCCAGCTGGTTCCAGGTCCGGGTCTGGGATCCAGCTGGTTCCAGGTCTGAGTCTGGATCCAGCTGGTTCCAGGTCTGAGTCTGGATCCAGCTGGTTCCAGGCCTGAGTCTGGATCCAGCTGGTTCCAGGTCTGAGTCTGGATCCAGCTGGTTCCAGGTCCGGGTCTGGATCCAGCTGGTTCCAGGTCCGAGTCTGGATCCAGCTGGTTCCAGGTCCGAGTCTGGATCCAGCTGGTTCCAGGTCTGAGTCTGGATCCAGCTGGTTCCAGGCCTGAGTCTGGATCCAGCTGGTTCCAGGTCTGAGTCTGGATCCAGCTGGTTCCAGGTCTGAGTCTGGATCCAGCTGGTTCCAGGTCTGAGTCTGGATCCAGCTGGTTCCAGGTCTGGGTCTGGATCCAGCTGGTTCCAGGTCTGGGTCTGGATCCAGCTGGTTCCAGGTCTGAGTCTGGATCCAGCTGGTTCCAGGTCCGGGTCTGGATCCAGCTGGTTCCAGGTCCGAGTTTGGATCCAGCTGGTTCCAGGTCCGGGTCTGGATCCAGCTGGTTCCAGGTCCGAGTCTGGATCCAGCTGGTTCCAGGTCTGAGTCTGGATCCAGCTGGTTCCAGGTCCGAGTCTGGATCCAGCTGGTTCCAGGTCTGGGTCTGGATCCAGCTGGTTCCAGGTCCGAGTCTGGATCCAGCTGGTTCCAGGTCTGAGTCTGGATCCAGCTGGTTCCAGGTCTGGGTCTGGGATCCAGCTGGTTCCAGGTCTGAGTCTGGATCCAGCTGGTTCCAGGTCTGAGTCTGGATCCAGCTGGTTCCAGGCCTGAGTCTGGATCCAGCTGGTTCCAGGTCTGGGTCTGGATCCAGCTGGTTCCAGGTCTGAGTGTGGATCCAGCTGGTTCCAGGTCTGGAGTCTGGATCCAGCTGGTTCCAGGTCTGAGTCTGGATCCAGCTGGTTCCAGGTCCGGGTCTGGATCCAGCTGGTTCCAGGTCTGAGTCTGGATCCAGCTGGTTCCAGGTCTGGGTCTGGATCCAGCTGGTTCCAGGTCTGAGTCTGGATCCAGCTGGTTCCAGGGTCTGGGTCTGGATCCAGCTGGTTCCAGGTCTGAGTCTGGATCCAGCTGGTTCCAGGTCTGGGTCTGGATCCAGCTGGTTCCAGGTCCGAGTCTGGACCCAGCTGGTTCCAGGTCCGAGTCTGATCCAGCTGGTTCCAGGTCTGAGTCTGGATCCAGCTGGTTCCAGGCCTGAGTCTGGATCCAGCTGGTTCCAGGTCTGAGTCTGATCCAGCTGGTTCCAGGTCTGGGTCTGGATCCAGCTGGTTCCAGGTCTGGGTCTGGATCCAGCTGGTTCCAGGTCCGAGTTTGGATCCAGCTGGTTCCAGGCCTGAGTCTGGATCCAGCTGGTTCCAGGTCCGAGTCTGGATCCAGCTGGTTCCAGGCCTGAGTCTGGATCCAGCTGGTTCCAGGTCCGAGTCTGGATCCAGCTGGTTCCAGGTCTGGGTCTGGGATCCAGCTGGTTCCAGGTCCGAGTCTGGATCCAGCTGGTTCCAGGTCTGAGTCTGGATCCAGCTGGTTCCAGGTCTGAGTCTGGATCCAGCTGGTTCCAGGTCTGAGTCTGGATCCAGCTGGTTCCAGGTCTAAGTCTGGATCCAGCTGGTTCCAGGTCTGGGTCTGGATCCAGCTGGTTCCAGGTCTGAGTCTGGATCCAGCTGGTCCCAGGTCTGGGTCTGGATCCAGCTGGTTCCAGGTCTGAGTCTGGATCCAGCTGGTTCCAGGTCTGAGTCTGATCCAGCTGGTTCCAGGTCGTCTGAGTCTGGATCCAGCTGGTTCCAGGTCTAAGTCTGGATCCAGCTGGTTCCAGGTCTGGGTCTGGATCCAGCTGGTTCCAGGTCTGAGTCTGGATCCAGCTGGTCCCAGGTCTGGGTCTGGATCCAGCTGGTTCCAGGTCTGAGTCTGGATCCAGCTGGTTCCAGGTCTGAGTCTGGATCCAGCTGGTTCCAGGTCTGAGTCTGGATCCAGCTGGTTCCAGGTCTGGGTCTGGATCCAGCTGGTTCCAGGTCTGGGTCTGGATCCAGCTGGTTCCAGGGCCTGAGTCTGGATCCAGCTGGTTCCAGGTCTGAGTCTGGATCCAGCTGGTTCCAGGTCTGGGTCTGGATCCAGCTGGTTCCAGGTCTGATCCAGCTGGTTCCAGGTCTGGGTCTGGATCCAGCCGGTTCCAGGTCTGGAGTCTGGATCCAGCTGGTTCCAGGTCTGAGTCTGGATCCAGCTGGTTCCAGGTCTGGGTCTGGATCCAGCTGGTTCCAGGTCTGAGTCTGGATCCAGCTGGTTCCAGGTCTGAGTCTGATCCAGCTGGTTCCAGGCCTGAGTCTGGGATCCAGCTGGTTCCAGGTCTAGGTCTGGATCCAGCTGGTTCCAGGTCCGAGTTTGGATCCAGCTGGTTCCAGGTCTGGGTCTGGATCCAGATGGTTCCAGGGTCTGAGTCTGGATCCAGCTGGTTCCAGGTCTGAGTCTGGATCCAGCTGGTTCCAGGTCTAGATCCTGGATCCAGCTGGTTCCAGGTCCGAGTCTGGATCCAGCTGGTTCCAGGTCCCAGTCTGGATCCAGATGGTCCCAGGTCTGAGTCTGGATCCAGCTGGTTCCAGGGTCTGGGTCGGATTCAGCTGGTTCCAGGTCTGAGTCTAGATCCAGCTGGTTCCAGGTCTGAGTCTGGATCCAGCTGGTTCCAGGTCTGAGTCTGGATCCAGCTGGTTCCAGGTCCGAGTCTGGATCCAGATGGTTCCAGGTCTGAGTCTGGATCCAGCTGGTTCCAGGTCGAGTCTGGATCCAGCTGGTTCCAGGTCCGGGTCTGGATCAGCTGGTTCCAGGTCCGAGTCTGGATCAGCTGGTTCCAGGTCTGAGTCTGGATCCAGCTGGTTCCAGGTCGAGGTCTGGATCCAGCTGGTTCCAGGTCTGAGGTCTGGATCCAGCTGGTTCCAGGTCTGAGTCTGGATCCAGCTGGTTCCAGGTCTGAGTCTGGATCCAGCTGGTTCCAGGTCAGGTCTGGATCAGCTGGTTCCAGGTCTGAGTCTGGATCCAGCTGGTTTCAGGTCGCGGGTCTGGATCCAGCTTTGGTTCAGATCTGAGTCTGGATCCAGCTGGTTCCAGGTCTGAGTCTGGATCCAGCTGGTTCCAGTCGTTCTCCTTTCAGGTTCCAGTCGTTCTCCGTCCTGGTTCCAGTCGTTCTCCTTTCCAGTTCCAGTCGTTCTCCGTTCTGGTTCCAGTCGTTCTTTGACCTGGTTCCAGTCGTTCTCCGTTCCGGTTCCAGTCGTTCTCCGACCTGGTTGCAGTCGTTCTCCTTTCCCGGGACCAGTCGTTCTCCGTCCTGGTTCCGGTCGTTGTCCCGTTCCGAGTTCGTGTCGTTCTCCGACCTGGTTTCAGTGCGTTCTCCCGTTCCGGTTTCCAGTCGTTCTACTGTCCTGGTTCTGCTTGTTCTCTCGTTCCGGTTCAGTGCGTTCTCACCAGTCCTGGTTCCCGTCGTTGTCCGTTCCGGTTCCAGTCCTTCTCTGACCTGGTTCCAGTCGTTCTCCGTTCCGGTTCTAGTCGTTCTCCGACCTGGTTTCAGTCGTTCTCCGGCCTGGTTCCAGTCGTTCTCCGTTCCGGTTCCAGTCGTTCTCTGACCTGGTTTCAGTCGTTCTCCGTTCCGGTTCCAGTCGTTCTCTGTCCTGGTTCTGCTTGTTCTCCGTTCCGGTTCCAGTCCTTCTCTGACCTGGACTTCCAGTCGTTCTCCGTTCCGGTTCCAGTCGTTCTCCGTTCCGGTTCCAGTCGTTCTTTGACCTGGTTCCAGTCGTTCTCCGTTCCGGTTCCAGTTGTTCTCCGACCTGGTTCCAGTCGTTCTCCCTCCTTGTTCCAGTCGTTCTCCGACCTAGTTTCAGTCGTTCTCCGTTCAGGTTCCAGTCGTTCTCTCGTCCTGGTTCCAGTCGTTCTCGCGTCCTGGTTCCAGTCGTTCTCTGTCCTGATTCTGCTTTTTCTCCGTTACGGTTCCAGTCGTTCTCCAACCTGGACCAGGTCATTCTCTGTCCTGGTTCCAGTCTGAATTTCTCCTTCCTGGTTCCAGTCGATTCTCTGTCCTGATTCTGCTTTTTCTCCGTTACGGTTCCAGTCGTTCTGCCGACCTGGTTCCCGGTCGTTCTCCCGTTCCGGTTCCAGTACGTTCTCCGACCTGGTTCCAGTGCGTTCTCCGACCTGGTTCCGGTCGGTCTCCGTTCCGGTTTCAGGCTGTTCTCCGTTCCGGTTTTCCAGTCGTTCTCTGCCCTGGTTCCGGTCGTTTTCTCCGTTCGCGGTTCAGTCGTTCCTCCGACCTGGTTCCAGTCGTTCTCCATTCCCGGTTCCAGTCGTTCTCCGACCTGGTTCCAGTACGTTCTCCGTTCCGGTTCCAGTGCGTTCTCCGACCTGGTTCCGGTCGTTCTCCGTTCCGGTTCCAGTCGTTCTCCGACCTGGTTCCGGTCGTTCTCCGTTCCGGTTCCAGTCGTTCTCCGACCTGGTTCCAGTCTTTCTCCGTTCCGGTTCCAGTCGTTCTCCGACCTGGTTTCCAGTCGTTCTCTGTCCTGGTTCCAGTCGTTCTCCGTTCCGGTTCCAGTCGTTCTCCAACCTGGTTCCAGTCGTTCTCCGTTCCGGTTCCAGTGGTTCCAGGTCCGGGTCTGGATCCAGCTGGTTCCAGGTCCGAGTCTGGATCCAGATGGTTCCAGGTCCGGGTCTGGATCCAGCTGGTTCCAGGTCCGAGTCTGGATCCAGGTAGTTCCAAGGTCGAGGGTCTGGATCCAGCTGGTTCCAGGTCCGAGTCTGGATCCAGCTGGTTCCAGGTCCGAGTCTGGATCCAGCTGGTTCCAGGTCCGAGTCTGGATCCAGCTGGTTCCAGGTCGAGTCTGGATCCAGCTGGTTCCAGGTCCGTTCTGGATCCAGCTGTTCCAGTCGTTCTCCGACCTGGTTTCAGTGGTTCTCCGTCCTGGTTTCAGATCGTTCTCCGTTCCGGTTCTGAGTCTGGATCCAGCTGGTTTCAGTCGTTCTCCGTCTGGTTCCAGCTGGTTCTTTGACCTGGTTCCAGGATCCAGCTGGTTCCAGTCTGTTCTCCGATCAGCTGGTTCCAGCCGGGTCTCCGATCCGGTTCCAGTTGTTCTCCGATCCAGATGGTTCCAGGTCTGGGTCTGGATCCAGATGGTTCAGGTCTGAGTCTGGTTTCAGTGGTTCCAGGTCTGGTTTCTGGATCCCCGACCTGGTTCCAGGTCTGGGTCTGGATCCAGATGGTTCTCCGTCCTGGTTCCAGCTGGTTCCAGGTCCGAGTCTGGATCCAGATGGTTCCAGGTCCGGGTCTGGATCCAGCTGGTTCCAGGTCTGAGTCTGGATCCAGCTGGTTCCAGGTCTAGTCTGGATCCAGCTGGTTCCAGGTCCGAGTCTGGATCCAGCTGGTTTGGAGTCTGAGTCTGGATCCAGCTGGTTCCAGGTCAGTCTGGATCTGACTGGTTCCAAATCGAGTCTGGATCCAGCTGGTTCCAGGTCTGAGTCTGGATCCAGCTGGTTCTCCGTCCTGGTTCCAGTCGTTCTCCGTTCCGGTTCCAGTCGTTCTCCGTCCTGGTTCCCGGTCGTTCTCTGTCCGGGTTCCGGTCGTTCTCTGTCCTGGTTCCAGTCGTTCTCTGTTCAGGTTCCAGTCGTTCTCACGACCTGGTTCCAGTACGTTCTCCGTTCCGGTTCCAGTCGTTCTCCGGCCTGGTTCCAGTCGTTCTCCGTTCTGGTTCCAGTCGAACCTGCTCCGTTCCCGGTTCCAGTCGTTCCTCCGTCCTGGTTCCCGTCCGTTCTCCGTTCCGGTTCCAGTCGTTCTACCGTCCTGGTTCCAGTCGATTTCTCCGTTCCGGTTCCGATCGCTCTCTGTTCTGGCATGGCATGACGTCGCCCCCCAGTTCCGAGGTTAGTGAAGTGCAGCATTTGGTCCCATGGGCGTGACTTCGGATGAGTTACTCAATGTAGCCCCCACCTGGTGGCGCTAATCTGTCAGAGTTCAACAAACAAGCAGAAGAAGACACTCAGCTAGCCGCTAGCCTGTAGCTAACGTTGTAAAGAAGAATTAAAACTAAATAATGAAGATAAAAATGGTCCCATAACAAACCCTAAAGAGGCAAAAACCCACTCCGGTTTATTAAATACGGATTAGTGAGTGGAGATAACAAAGCAGAGCTGGGGAGATGAATGGAGACCAGCTAATGCTAATGCTTAATGCCTTTTAACGCTTCATCTAGAAACAAACATCTAACACTCGTTGGAAAGAAAGAATTTATAAAAAAGAGAGAAAATCAGCTGTTGATGCAGAAAATGTCTGTTATGTTTGGAAGTTCTTTAAAATTCTGAGAAAAGTTTAAATAAATAAATTGTTGAATGAAATTTTGTGTTTTAATTTTCTGTCTAAACAAATAAAATCCAGGTTTTTACAGATTATTTAAATGGGCGTTTTCATGTTCATGTGATCTGTTCCTGCAGCTTTTATCTCTTTTAAATCAGTTTCCATCAGTTCTTTCTTGCTCCTGTTCGTAGGAACGTGTCACAGATGGAACGATGACCGACTGCAGCTGCTTTCACATCCTCTGCTCTTCACGTGTTTCTGTTTTTCCGGTTTCACTGGAACTCATCATGGACACAAACGTCTCTTTCATCAGTCGGCTTTTTACAAACATTTATTTAATTATAATCGTATTTATTTTACATGTTTCTAACATGAAGCTCCACCAGAAACAGCTGTTTACATGACCCGCAGGTGTAGACGTGCACGTTTGTACCAACCAGCACCATGTCTGATCTGGATCTGCAGGTTCCTGCTGGTCCTCCACGGACCTGATGGACTACACCTGCATACTGGCTCCTGGCACCAGACCAGGACCCGGTTCTGGCTCCTGGAACTGGTTCTGGCTCCTGGAACCAGACCGGGACCCGAGTTCTGGCTCCTGGAGCCGGTTCTGGCTCCTGGAACCAGACCGGGACCCGGTTCTGGCTCCTGGCACCAGACCGGGACCCGGTTCTGGCTCCTGGAGCCGGTTCTGACTCCTGGAACCAGACCGGGACCCGATTCTGGCTCCTGGAACCAGACCGGGACCCGGTTCTGGCTCCTGGAACAAAGACCGGGACCCGGTTCTGGCTCCTGGAACTGGTTCTGGGTCCTGGCCCCAGACCGGGACCTGGTTCTGCTCCTGGACCCGGTTCTGGCTCCTGGCACCAGACCGGGACCCTGTTCTGGCTCCTGGAACCAGACCGGGACCCGGTTCTGGCTCCTGGACCCGGTTCTGGCTCCTGGCACCAGACCGGGACCCGGTTCTGGCTCCTGGAACTGGTTCTGGGTCCTGGCACCAGACCGGGACCCGGTTCTGGCTCCTGGAGCTGGTTCTGGGTCCTGGAACTGGTTCTGGCTCCTGGAGCTGGTTCTGGCTCCTGGAGCTGGTTCTGGGTCCTGGAGCCGGTTCTAGCTCCTGGAACCAGACCGAGACCCGGTTCTGGCTCCTGGAGCTGGTTCTGGGTCCTGGAGCCAAACCGGGACCCGGTTCTGGCTCCTGGAACTGGTTCTGGGTCCTGGAACCAGACCGGGACCCGGTTCTGGCTCCTGGAGCTGGTTCTGGGTCCTGGAACTGGTTCTGGCTCCTGGAGCTGGTTCTGGCTCCTGGAGCTGGTTCTGGGTCCTGGAACCAGACCGGGACCCGGTTCTGGGTCCTGGAACTGGTTCTGGCTCCTGGAGCTGGTTCTGGGTCCTGGAACCAGACCGGGACCCGGTTCTGGCTCCTGGAACTGGTTCTGGGTCCTGGAACCAGACCGGGACCCGGTTCTGGCTCCTGGAACTGGTTCTGGGTCCTGGAACCAGACCGGGACCCGGTTCTGGCTCTTGGAGCTGGTTCTGGCTCCTGGAACCAGACCAGGACCCGGTTCTGGCTCCTGGAGCTGGTTCTGGCTCTTGGAACCAGACCGGGACCCGGTTCTGGCTCCTGGAGCTGGTTCTGGGTCCTGGAACTGGTTCTGGCTCCTGGAACCAGACCAGGACCCGGTTCTGGCTCCTGGAGCTGGTTCTGGCTCCTGGAACCGGTTCTGGCTCCTGGAACCAGACCAGGACCCGGTTCTGGGTCCTGGAACTGGTTTTGGGTCCCGGTCTGGTTCTGGTCCTCCTCGGATTTTCTCCTCCAGACTCTGAAACCGGAACCAGAACCGGACTTCCTGGCGGCTTCTCTCTTTTCCTTTGATCTTCCTCTCACGCGCGTGAGTACACGCAGGCGTGCGCGTGCGCCGTCCTCCATGTCTCCGGTCGTGTTCCTTTAAAAGGCGCGTGCTGGAGCTGAGTGGAGGGCGGACCCAGGTGACACGCGCGTGCGCGTGGTGTGTATGTACATATAGGTCTGTGCGCGTGTGTGAGCGTGCGCGCGCCTCCTGCCCGCAGCCGCGTGAGTCGCGCTCAGAGAACAGCGGCTCTTTCTGCGCCGGACGCACCTGGAGGAGCGACACGACCCGGACCCGGACCCGGACCGGTACCGAGCTCGGTACCGCCCCCTCCCCTCCGCCGCTCCGGAGCCGCGTCCACCCGGATCCGGATCTTACTGGGACTGCGGCGCAGAACTGGATTTTAGCGGGTCTGCAGGTCTGGGGTCCAGTAAACCTGGACCTGAATGTGGTCTGGATCAGGACCCGGCTCCGGACGGACCCGGATCCCTGGGACCGGGACCGGGACCTTCGGGACCGGAGCCTCCGGGACCGGGACCAGGTTTCCGGACTTTCACAGACTTCTTCTTCTGCGGTTCCACAGAGGCGCGCGAGCCTCGCGGATCTGGTTCAGGGTCTGGGATCTGGTTCTGGTTCTGGTTCTGGGTCTGGGATTTGTGCATGCTGGCCTCAGACGGGCGCGTGCGCGTGCTGGATTACACGCATCACTTTCATTTGTGGCGTTTTTGGCGCAGTTTGCGGGCGCGCGGCGGCGCAGACGTTTCCATCCAAACACAAATTAAATGTGATGAAGAAGGTGAGGAAGATGAGGAGGATGAAGATGAGGAGGATGAAGGCGGACCGAGGCGCGCGCTGCAGGATTTCCTTCACCTTGTTTTTTTTTGAGGTGCTGAATAATAAATGAGGTGCGCGCGAGGCAGGTGTCCGGTGTCCGCGCATTGTTGTCGGCCGCAGCCGCGCGCGTGCGCGTTTAATGTCAAACAACTGCGCCGTGCTGCCGCGCGCGCGCGTGCGCCTCTGCCCTGACGGACTCTTTAAATATAGATGCATATTTTCATGTAACAGGAGCAGTTTGCTCCGTGACCTTGTGTGAGCGCGCGCACGCGCGTGTGTCTGATGGACACCTCCACCCGCACATTCCTCCATCATCATCATCATCATCATCCTCTTCCTCCGCGTCTCAGAGACAAAGATCATTTCCAGTTTCACATTCATTTTTACAAAAACAAAAAAATAACAAAATAAAAATTAGATTTTTATTTTTTTTATTTTTTATTTTCTTATTTTAATTATTTATTTATTTATTTTGTTTGTTTTGTTTTGTTTCTTCTCTCGCTTCCTTTCGTCCCGCAGGTCTGGAGGTTTTTCCTCCGCTGCAGTTTTGCGGCCTTCGCGCTTTTCCTCGTTTAACCGCAGAAGCGACGCAGTTTGCGGCGCGTCGCGTCGCGTCGCTTCGCCCGCAGGAGCACGTGCGGCCTTTTCCAGCCGGTGCGCCACATGAAGCCACCTGCCGCACCTGCAGCCCGTCTGCGCCCCGGAGCCTCCGCAGCGCGCGCGCAGGGCCGCAGACCCGCCTGGACGGAGGGAACTCCGGATCGGGGATTTTCTGGTCGGATCGGACCTGAGGAGGGGCGTGCCCGTCCTGAATGCGTCTGTTTCTCCCGCGCGAGGCCTGGAAAGGTGCCGCGCGCGCCGCTGAAGGAAAAAGCCTGAAATTAAAACATGAAAAAAAAATCTGCAGATTTAATTTAATTCTGAAAAATGAAGATTTAAAAATTTGTTACAGAAATTAATTTAAATCTGATTTTATTTGGAAGAATAGAATAAATAAAATGGGGGGGGGGGGGGGGGGGGTAATTATTTATTTCTCTCCTTTTTTCCTGCTCCGTCCATCACTTATGCGCGTGCAGCCAAAGGTTCTCAAGGTAATGCCGGAGGTTCTGGGTGTGGAGGCGCGCGGGATTTTCTTTTTACGCTTCTGTTGTTTTTATTTTTATTTTCTTTTTTTTAAATTAAATTCCATTTTTTTCTCTCATTTATTTTATTTTATTTCTGCGTTTTTATGGACAAACATGAAAACAGATTCGTTTGTTTTCTGCTCCGCGTCTAAAAGAAAAAATCACCGTTAAACACATTTTTCACGCTTTTAAAAAACAAACAAATGAAAATAAAACGAAACAGTTTTTGTTTTTAAACAAATAAACAAGTAAACAAATAAACATGAAGAGAATGAGAGAAAAGAAGCTGTTACATAAACTGATGGAGGTGTGGGTGTGTCCAGTAAGTATGTGCGCGTGCGTGTGCGATGGGGAGGTGTGTGTGCGTGTGTGTGTGACATTGTGCGCGCGTACAGTCGTTTGTGGAAGCGTCCGATCATCAGTGAGCAATTATCCCTTTTAACTGTAAACCCGCGCGCGCGCGCGTGTGATGGACGCGTGCAGGTGCTGCTGGCGCACGTGCGCGCGTGCGCGAGGTGTTTGTGGGTGCTGTGGAAACTGATGATGTAATGCTGAGAAGCTGCTGCAGCAGAACCGGAGAAGGCGTGTCCCGCGCGCGCGCGCGCGCGTGCGCTTTCACGCATCTTCACGTTCACAATTTCCCGCCCTTTGAATATTATTATTATTATTATTATTTATTTTTTATTATGGTTTTCAATATTATCATTAGATTTAATATAATTGTTGTTAATAATAATTTACTACCATTAATTACTTCTACTACAAGTACTACTAATAATACTACCTTCATCATGTATTTTCTGTCTTTCAGCTGAATCATCAGATGATTATTTCACAAATTTATTTTGTTTTTATTCACGGAAACAAACAGTTTTCTGTAGTAGTTTCAGGTATTATTGGTGGTAGTAGTAGTTTTTTCTGTGGTGGTAGTAGTAGTATTCAGTGGTGGTAGTAGTATCAGTGGTGGTAGTAGTATCTGTGGTGGTAGTAGTGGTATCTGTGGTG
>JALJCO010000388.1:0-51895 GCA_023101725.1 Atherinomorus stipes | reverse complement strand
AGTGACTTCAATCAAAGGGTCAAAAACAATCAATAAAGGGGTTAAAAAGGAAAAAACATATAATTAACAAAAAGAATGGACAGAAAGACCATTAATTTGCCCCCCCCCCACCCCCAAACTACCCCAGAATCTGAAAAGATCACCTATAATGGGGTTTTTCATTGAAACACGGAGCGAAACATACCATTAAGTGAGCTGATGCTGTTGTTGTTTAGGGAAAGCTCCTCCAGTTTCAGGCAACTATCAAGACCTTCCACTTTAGAGATGTCGTTGTTACTGAAGGAGGCCCAGCGAAGGTTTTCCAGCTTATTTAGATTGATCAGCTTTGAAATTCTTTGGTTGTCAAGATTCAGGGTGGTGATCTGTTTAAAATGTTATGGTCCCAAACAAATAAAATAAAGTATGAATTAGTAAAATGATACAAATTGTATTCAAATTTTAACAACTAAAAAGTGGCATTCATGCCATCAACACAATCACTTTGTTAATGGGGAGGAACGCTGATGCCTACCTTTGAGGTCCAGTCTGGCTCCAGTTCTCTACCTGACCCCCAGGGTGCTGGACTCAAATGATATAAGAGCTGGGTTGTTGACAGTAGACTGAGACTGCGAGGACGCTCACAGTTGGCACGAGAATGTGTCAGGAGAGTTCCCTGCAAGCAGAATCAACAAATCTGCCTCAATAACAGGGCTGCTTGTGGCCTCTTGGTTTAATCAATTAACATTTCCTCTGATAAAATGTCTCAGATCTGCCCAAAGGAATAAATCCTCAATATATCTGTACATACACGAAGAAAAATATTTACAAAATCTTAACCTGATTAATTTTGGATGCAGAGGCCATCTGAACCGCTTCAGCAGCCTCCTCCTCTGCTATCAGCACATCATCCAGGTGTGTGAGGGTTGTAAGCCGGCCTAGTATGGTCATTCTCACTGTCTCTGGCTGAACGGAGGGAAACACATTAATGTCTACATGTTCTTTACACCTAAAACTTATGAAAAGTTATGCTACACTGCAGATTTTCTACCATGCATATGCTGAATTTGCAATACATGTTTGTTCTGTTGAGGCCAGCAGATATTTAGCTTTATATTTATTTTTGATCACAGCACATACCCTGTTCCAGGGATTGTAACGTGTATCCAGTTTCAGCAAAGCAGGTGTGTGTCTCCTCAGTACAGCCGTATCCTCTCTGGCTTTGGTCAGCTTATTCCGGCACACATTGAGCTGTTTGAGCTGCCCCAATCCCCGCAGCCCTTCCAGAGTCACTACTTGGTTAAAGCTGGCATCCAAAAACTCAAGGTTAGGCTGCAAACAGAGACAACACCGTCAATGATTTCCTTTTATATTATGGTCACAAATGTTTTTGTAGATTTGGGACATTTTATATTTTCATACATTTCATACGTCATGTTCTACTTAGCTTTACCACCTAAGGGCTTTTAACATATTGCTTTGTATGAGCTTAAACCCAATCTATTTTAATACAATTTCATAGTGTCCCATTTACCATGTGAGATATGTCATCAAGGCATGTGAACTCATTGAAGCTAATGGTGAGATGTCTCAGAGCTGTGAGGCTGGAAATTTCTTTTATTTTTCTCAGACTATTGCCATGAAGGTTAAGAACCTGCAGATTCAATACATCAATAAAATGTCACTTCAAGCGCATGAGATGGCTTTAAAATCAAACACTTGAAAAATGACTTACAGTGATCTGGCTGAGGATATTGGCTCTGGCTGCTTTAAGCAAAATTTTATCATCCAAGCTTAAAAGTCTGGGCTGTGGTTTCAGCACAGGTTCCATGTTGAGGGTTGCTCTGTCCAGGATGATATCACTAGAGGTAGTAGTATCTTCACCTGTGCTATGGCTCCTTAGTACAGACTGTTTGTCCTTGAAACAGCACATTGAAATATTAACAAGTACTGCACACCAGTACACCCATTTGCTGGTTTTAAAATCATAAAAAAAAAGATATTTTACACCATTTAGCCAAGTCAAACTTTTTTTTGACAAAGATTTCATTATTCAACTTTTCAACATTACACAAACTTTGTGTAATATTGTGTAATGGCATTTTACCATGTGGTGTACAAGTTATCAGAAAGTGAGATTTAAAAAATGCATTAATTACCTCAGTGATGTACTCAAAATATACAATGTACTCTGGTAGAACAAGTTCATGATCAAACACAAACCACTGCCTTCGACGGGCATTGGACTCCGGTCCTGTGTGTGTTTTGGCTGTACAAGGTTTATCTGAATAAAAAACATAGAGATTCAGAAAGCCATACCACTACAAACAAAAAAAGTTATTGTTATGCCTTTTCATTCATTTAATACCATCACTCATTGCAGTTCTGTGCTTGGTATCCATATTCTGATACACAGAGAAGACTTTAGGATAGCTGCATAAGGCTGTCAGTTCTCCATCACGGATAGGCATGCTGTTACCCACAAACACCTTGGAGACAATAACATGACCTGCAAATGATAACAGAAACATTTTAAACAATAAAAAAAGACATGCTAATAATGGGGTTAAACAAGATGGGGATTTGTCCCCTGTTATGTTTTCATTGCTATATTGATGATTGAAGAAAAAAAAGCCTCTACTGTTGAAAGCTTTAAGTCTTGTTTTAAAATTCCTTGGCATTCTAAATCAGCATGATTTGCGGTCCTATGTGCAGTTGCGTTTATATATATATGTGTGTGTGTGTGTGCGTGTGTGTGTATTTTTTTGTTTTAAGTGCCTGGTAATCTTTATTACTTAATTTTATGTATTGGTTTTTGATTGATTTCAGTAGTCTGTGATTATTTTATTTTGTCTTATTCTATTTTACCTGTGCAGCACTTTGAAAACTCTGTTTATAAAATCTGCCATAGAAATAAAGTGGAGTAAATCAATATTTGATCTTTTATCTGTTTTTTAAATCATTTTGATTGTGTTGCATTTTATTGTGTTGCTTTCATTGTTTCCCATTGTTGACTTTTATTCTGTAAAGCACTTTGGTTGGCCATTGGCCTTAAAATGTGCTACATGAATAAAGCTGACATTGACATTTGACGAAATTGTCCAGACAGTTGAAAGCTCATTTATAATTTAATAAACACACAAAACACTACTTGACAAGTAAGTGAAGGTGCAGATGAAGTGAAGGCGTTTTTGTACAGGTGCACACTCGTGGTCAAATTGCAGATAAGTTAGCCTATAAAGATGCTAATAATGATTACGTGACAACATTACTGAATAAGCTGAGATGAGAAAGTCAAGAGCCTGTTTTATGAAATGTAATATGTGTGTAATTATTTGCTGCATCAGGGTCTCAGATTATGTAGATTTTTGGGACTATCTATTGCAAGGTGTCATACCATCCCAAACCACAGGTAGTGGTAGAGCCATTTGTATTGTACTTGTGGGAAATTGACAGATGCTTTTTTTTTTCCCCCAAGTTTAATTTCAAATTAATTTTATTCTGAACCTCATTTATTCATTTAAATAACTTGATTTATATGTTTTAATCTAAAACCTTGACTCTGGAATCAAGTTTGCCTGAAGGATTGATTAATAAGAATATGAATAAAACCAACTCACCTTGCCTGAAAGGGACTGTATCTGTGCTTCGCATGGAATCACCTTGGTTGGCCTGGCGCAGCATATACTCAATTCTGGGCTGTTCAGTTACTCCCAAGCTATTGGATAAAGGTACAGCATCTTCTCTTCCCAAGGCCTTATCAAAAGAGTAAGTATTATAAAAGTCAGCATGCTTTGAACTTCAAGGAAGATAAACGACAGAGCAGCTAAAGAACTTGAATTAATGTAATTTCTGCAGACAAAACAGACAATAAAGAATGCCACATAAGCAGACCTGTTTCTTCCTTTTAATGCTAACTGCATTCTCCTTTAAAAAAAAAAAGCATGGCCAGTAGGAATTTCTTTTTCACATTAACTGTATTGTTTACAGATATAGAGAAGCTAACTGACTACAGCACTACTGATGAGCTCATATCTTCCCCTTAATTTTCAGAAAGATAATCTGGAAAATATAAGTAAGTGTGAAGGTGGATTCCCTCTAGCAGCACACTCACCTTTCGTTGCTGTGTTGTTTTGAAACCTTCCTCTATAATGCAAAAAGTCCCCTCTTTGTTGTATTTTTCAGGGTCAGCTATGTAGAATAAGTACTCTAGTCGACGTTTGTAATTCCTGGATAAAAGGTTGTTTCTTTTTTTTACATACTGTCATAAATTAAGGTTGTATCTGTAAAGATATTGTTAAAGTTATTCATCAGCTTTTTTGCTTTGGAGGTTTTACTTACTGTGATAAAGTGGCAGATTCTTCATTGGCAAACAGGCTGTGGAGCTTGTCCTCAAAACGAAGCCTCAAAGCACTGTTGTGGATTCGGAAAACTTGGTTTATCTTAATGTCAGTGATGTTGTGACTCTTGTAGTCTGAAGGGGTGAAACGGGAAAGCAGAAGATCACAACAAGAGGCAAACCTGTGGGTAAAATTTGAAAAAAAGGGTTTAGTTTTCCTCTATGCAAATTTAAAAGATGATTGATGATGATGTAATTAATAATACGAAACAAGTACCATGGGTCTGTGGAGCATCCCTCTTCCAAACGGATATTTCCAACACTTTCAAGCTCCATCAACAGAAACTGCACCTCATATTCTGTCTTCTTTGTGGCTAGGCCCAATTCTTGCTCATACCAAGCTTCAATACTGAACATAAAATACAAAACATTATTACACTAAAGTGTACTTCAGCAGACTTTCTGCTATTTGTAGACATGTATTGCTCTGTTCATGAATAAACATAAGATAAACTAACTCATCCATTCTTCTGGTCCATAATTTCAGTCTTTCTTTCAACGCTTCAATCTTAAGAAGTATTTTATGCTCCAGGGCAGGATCACAAAAGATGTCAACAGCTGAGCTACTTCTCTCAGTCAGACCGTCGTCATGGTGGGATTTATCTCCTGGTTCGTTCTCCAACATACTCCCAGACTTCTTCCAACCAACTGGCACCATGGAGAGCTCACGTTCAAGCTAAGAATGTATCCAAAGCAAAAAAGCTCTCTTAACTGTGCTGAAAAATAGCTCTCTGTAAAGAGCCAGTAAATTTCAAAACACTAAATTGATTGTACATACATTTTTGAGGGCATGACTGAGGGTCCTGATGCAGTCTTCGGGTAGTTGTAATCGAATTTTCTTCCTCTCTTTCAGACTTGATTGGGCCTCTGCAAGGCTCCTCTGAGCAGTGTGTACACGCATGTTGTAGTACATCATTTTCTTTGCTACTGCAGACTAAACAAGAAAGACTTTGGGTAAATAAAACTGCTGAAAATGACAATAATAAGAATTTTTTAAAAAACATAATATGCTGCATGATGCCTAGAATCTATGTATCTGTAGATTATCAGAAAACTTGAAATATTCGAACATGAGATGATTTTTTTGTCTGTATTGTATGTTGTAATTTATTATTATGTTCAAAATAAATGATGAAAAATAGTAACTTTTTTTTCTTTTTTAATCAAGAACAGATTCATAAAATGAAGCCTTGTCTCCCATCAAAGCCCTCAAAAAAGAGATGGATGCTTCTACTGCTTTCACCAACCTACCAAATTCACTGTATGTAAATCTAAATTTGATTTGGTAAAAATATTCAAAAAGTAAATGAAGAGTTTATTTGCAGAAGCAGTTAACTCCGTTTTTTCTAAAGGTTAGTTTGTTTTTGCAAATGAACTCTTGGAGTCTTTTCTGCATCATTTGCAAACAATTAAAAAACAGCAGTTTGTCTTTCAATTGGCTTGGAAAAGGTTGAAAACATAACGTTGGTTTGAGCATCCCTTCACTGGCTTCCGTCTCTTTCCATGTTCATTTTACAGTTTTATTATTTAATCCTGCTGTTTTAAATGGAGAGGCTCCATCTTATTTCACTGATCTTCTTTACAGTATATCACACCTTAGATCACTTAAAATTAAACAGCTAGTTTCTCTTAGATGATGTGGACCTGAATTAAAGCATAAAGATGATCAAGCTTTTGCTGTATTAGTCCCAAATCTGTGGAGCACTTTACCTCTCAATTTACACACCATTCAGACTGATTTATTGTTTATTCAGATTGCTACCTACTTCTCTTCCTTAGCATGTGACAGAATGAGAGTATGACTCTTTAGTATGTGTTGGTTGTGTTATAATCTTGATCTTGTTCATGCCTATGTCATTTCAACATCATAGATGTATTTAATATTTCCCATTGGTATCCTAATAATTCCCAAAATTGTATAGCGCATCAAGCTAGTTTAAAGTGTGGAAATAAAGGTTAAAACTGTGAGGTAAAATTGTTTAGAATCTCTGGGGAACTAGATATAAAAAAAATGAAAGGAAATATAAAGAATTTAAGCCAAAAGCCCAACAAGCACTTAAGTAAACTTATAGTCCTGCAGGATTTCTCGGTACCTCTGCCATTTCCTTGACTTGTTTGCTGGATACATCGTAAATGTCGAGCCGCTGGAGGCCTGGCATGTGGTAAAGAATGTGTGTGGCATAGTTACACAGCAGACACACTGGGTTTGGAGTTGAGGTGAGATCCATCAGTGCCAACTCCTTCAGGTTGGGCAAATGGCCAAGCAAACTGAGCTCCTGTTACAACAGAAAACAAAAGCTGGTAAAAAAGCAAGGCCTTTGTCCATCACAGGTAAGTTCTCCCCCAAATCACTGTTTTATTGACCAAAATGAAAAGTTCACATTGCATTCCTTTTTTTTTTTTTTTTCATGAAAACTGCTGTAGCACAGAAAATATGTCAATATAGTTTAATGACTAAAAGTAAATCAGTTCATAGAAGAAAATTAACTTAGTCTGTAACCCTTTTGTTTTTGGATACAAACTGAAAATGATGTCTGAATATCGTAATTTTTTTTAAAAAAGGAAGATCAAATGCCTCTTGACCTTGTCCTTGTACATTCGCAGCTCACTGCTGCTAAAAATGTGTCACATTGAAAATGCAAAGGGCCACAGACTTTCGCTTTGATCCTGCAGTTATTGCACTGGGCTCTGTTCAGTGAATGACAATAATTACATTCCTCAAAGCTGGACTGGAGGAATGAGTGCTGTGTTTTGAAGCTGATAAAAGCAAGAACCACAAAAGTTTTTGTGTGCCTTGTCAAAGGGACCTTGAACAAAATGCTTTGTGTCAGAGTGCTCCGAATGAGCTTATCTTCTGCAGTGTGTTTAACATGTAAAACGAACATAAACCTTGATAAAATGCATCAAATTTTCATCATTACAATAAATACATTGAAAATATAAAGCAGAATGAGACAGAAAAATTTATATCTTACTCCTCAATAACCCCGGTAAAGTCTTCTTCAGACAGACTGTCAGAGAAATTATTAAAAATCTGATCTAACAATTTCCAAGAATTTAGAAAGGCCCTTTTCTTTTTTGTCAAACTATGGTTTAAATAAATAAACTTGGTTATGAGAGAGGGGTGGCTGCACGAGGAGCGGAGGTGTAGTGCCAATCAAAGCAAGAACTACAAAACCTTTTCTGCTCTAGTCAAAAAGACCTTCAACAAAACAATGACTTGTTCTGAATGAGCTTGTCAGCTACAGCATCTATAGATAACTGACGTGAACCTGCGTTATTAAAAAACTTTCATTTAACATTTTGAGATTTATTCTTCAAAAATGCAATGAATGTATATCATTGAGCATGGAATGGAAAAATTGTAAATCATGCTGCTCAATACCTCCAATAATGGTCTTAACCAGTTAGTCGGTTGTAGAAATGATTAAAAATCTGTACTGACCAAGACCCTGACAAGAATTTAGAAATGCCCTTTTGTCAACCCAAGGACTTTATTAAGATTTTTTAAAAATGAGTAAGAAACTTTTTACTGAAAGAATTTTGCGGAGCATATTTTTGATTTTTAGCTTTACCTTAAAGGAGCTGATCTTGTTCCCAGATAGATTGAGATTCTGAAGGCTCACATTGGAATCAAGGCTATGCCCTAAAATAAAACAGACAAAAACTGTTTGATAATTCATGTTTTCTTTTCTATCTTTTAAACACATCTCTGAATATCCATCCAACATGTGAAAGAAAACAAATATGACACAGACTGTACAATCCTACCAATTTGTTCAATAACGTTGTCAGCCAGATTTAGTTCCTTAAGGTTTATGAGAGTATTTAAGCCCTTAAAGGGAAAAAACAAAGAGCAAAAAACAGACAGTTGGTCAACATATGAAAAGGGAATAAAATGTGATAAGTATAATTTATCAACATGATAAATTGAGCTCAAAGGCTGTTTTGTCAGCTGAATAAAAGAAATCAAGAAACAAGTAAAAAATGCTGCACAACAAACTAGGGCTGGACAATTAATCGCATTTTAATCGTGATTTCAATTTTGCCTTTTCACAATCATAAAAACATTGTAATTGAAGAAAAATGATTAATCCTGAAGTGAACAGACGGGTGGAGTTATAGGAAGCAAACTGCAAAGAGTATAGAACAGGAATGCATGTAGACTGGGTATTCATTTTTATTGCTATTATTATTTTAAATATTCTTATTTTACTCCTTTACTTGTTTCTTATTTATTTTTGGTTGATTTTTTTTTAAAGTTATATTTGAAGTTGAGTTATGTGGTTCAATAAACAGTTTTCATAAAATCAATGAATAATCGTGTATATTAATCATGATTTAAATATCAGTTAAAATAATCGTGATTATAATTTTTTCCATAATCGTCCAGCCCTACAATAAACTTACAAATTAAAAACAAGATAGATAGATAGATAGATAGATAGATAGATAGATAGATAGATAGATAGATAGATAGATAGATAGATAGATAGATAGATAGATAGATAGATAGATAGATCTGTTTAAACCTGTATTTTCCTTATGTAGTTATTGTTGAGCCACAGAACTTCTAGGTTGATCTGCAACTCTAAATTCTTTATTTCACAAATCTGATTATCATACAGGTACAACTTCTCCAGTTGTTGACAGTTTTGTAGCCCAAATATTTCCTGTAGGAAGGAAAACATCGCACAGTTCACTTTTCACGATGTAACATTCCACAGCACACAAATGACTGATATAAAACAGTCCTCTTAAACTATGTGTAGAAATACATTTTTATATCTGAAATATGGTGCACTCAGAGCATGCAGGTATGATTACATCATCGAATAAAAAGCAAATAACTTTATTTAGACTTTGTCACATACAGACAATATTTAAGACAAACTCACTGTGAGATGGCACTGAACTATCCAGAGCTCCCGGAGCAGAGGACAGCACTCAAGTCCTTCAATGTGTTTTATATTCTGATCTACTACAGTAAGCTGGCAGAGGTTTGGGAAAAAGGAGAGCCCAACTATTTGGGGGAAACCAGAGAAGAAGATCTCAAGGGACTTGATGTTGCTCCCTACTTGTGCAATGTTTTCATAGGACACTCCATTAACCAAGCACTGTGAGAAAAAGAAGAAGAAAAGTAATCACCCAGAATAAAAAGAAAACAAATGAAAACCTAAAACGACACAAGATAGATAACTTTCACCAAATAAAATAGTAACGATGAAAATGTCAGTTTCATTATTTGATATGTTTTGTATTATTTCAATGAAAAAAAGAAAAAAAAGAAAAAAAAGGTTTGTTATAATTGTTTTTTGTATTCATCTCGATTGTGTTGTGTCCCAATTCTTTTGAAAACGGGGTAGTACTTACTAGTTTCTTGACCACTTCCTCCTCGGCGCGGTTCTTGTGTTTATCATTCTGTGACATAGCTCTGCGACGAGATAATATAACCCCATATAATAAATCAATCCTGATTAATTCCTTTACTGAGCCAAGGAGAAAAAGTTGACAGAGGCTAAGCTTGGATAAACTTTTCTGTAAAATACACAGAGGGAAACAAGCAACAACATCAAGTATCACCTCACATTGATGCTAACGTTAGCCATTTCCAAATTATGCCCATTTTCTAATTAGCTTATCGCAGACTGTAAATGCAAGTCATTTAAGCGACGTACATGCTAATACAAACATAAATTGTTTCATATGCCAGAGTCAATCTTCCATAGGAACCACAATTGACACAGTAATCCAAGACAGGTCACCGGTCTGAGCTGAACAATGTTTCCTATCAGTTTGTATCCATGCATGAATGGCTGGTTGCTAGGGAGAGGGTTAAAACTTTTGAAGTCATGTTAGTACTTTAAGCTACCACACGAGGGCGCCAGACAGTAGGGTATTTTTCACTCAACTGGACGAAATATAGCCTACAACTGTCCAGAAATGTAAAGCATACGATGGGATGTTACCCAAAAATAGCGGTTTTCCTTTCGTGTTTTTTCTTTTTTCCAAAACATTGTTCAGACTGTAAAATGACACCTATTAAATTCTTTTTTGTGCCAAAGCACTTATTTATACGTAGCCTCTATGAATATTTTGGCCAAGCGTCATGTTTTTTTTTTATTTCTGATCTATTATCTTATTAATTATGATTATAAAATAATTCAAACTTGTTTATAAGTTGAAAATGCTTTTCATATTTTTCTAAAATAAAGTGCCAACAGAGTCTCACGGACTCCATGACGTCAGCGTTGGATCACTGAACTAAAACAATCAACCTCACTCCTCTTCTCCTGTTTCCAAACCGACCGCACCGCCTCATCCGTGGCGCCTGCAAACCCCACGCTAAACTAACAGAAGCTAGCCAGGAGCTGCACAGTTGTGTGTTTTTCTGGCATCCATCGTAACGGTGCGACCGCTCTTTTACCGCTCCGCTGTACGGTAAACAAGAAGAAGCCTAGCAGCTACTGTGTCGTCTGTCCGACAGCAGGAACAAGCATGTCTGCGCAGCCCGGTGAGGATGTAGGTTCGGAAGGGAAGTGGTTTGGGGATGACTATGGGAGGAATGGCATGTTTGGGAGCACACCGACCCGGTTCGAGGACTTTCGTGAGGAATTTAAGCCGAGAGGCGGTGACGCGGCAAGCGACCTGGATCATCCTTTCCAGGACGACGGGAAAAGGCCTCCCGTTGCTATGGAAACTGCATCTACAGGTAAAACTCGCTCTAATCTAAACTTAAATCGTATTATTCCCCCCCGTCTTTAATTCATATCACATTAGGCGTCGTTGTGCCAAATATTAAAAACCTAACGCATCTGTAATGTGGTGTAAATACAGCGCGCGAGACGCAGTCAATTTGTCACAGATTACGACAGACGGCCTGCTTATCTGTCCGCACGGCGAGACAAAACTTCTGGGGTTGAAAACACACACAAAAACAAGCTTCACGGAGCAACTTTCTCATGCTTATAGTAAATCAGTGGCCATAACAGCAATGATGAATGCATTGATGACATTTCCAGAGGAATTCAGTCAAACTCAGCCTTTGATAGACATGAAACATCATTTACAGCCCACTGGTTTTTCCACTTGCCTGCGCAGGTCTCAATGTAGTTTGATGAGTCTGTGGATGAGATGTAGCAGGCATTACCACACAGCCTGTTGAACTTCTTTTAACACTCTTTTAACATGTGAGGACTGTTACCGCTGTAACAGCCCTCACATTTAACTGAGGTTTCCAATTTGTTGTATACACAGTTTCACATGATGAAACAAGATATAGATTACAGACCTAAATTAGCTTTCAAAGGCACAGAGTATTTAAAAAAAAGAAAGTAAAGAAAAACAGTTTTATCCGGCATTATATCAACAGAGAGGGGGACTTTATCAAAAAGACTTCATTAGGTTTGAATGAAAAAAATCACATGCATGATGAAGCCTTGGAACATGTTAATGATATTGCTTTATGATCAGCTGGAGGCATGTGTTTTTATGGAAGATAATGCAGATCTCAACTCTTAAGTCCCTCACCCCTTCACCACAGCTCATGCTGCTATTTTTAATCCTGAAGTAGCATGGCTCACTACTTCGCTTCGCGTGCAAAACTAGAGCCCTGCACTTTTATTCACAAATTCACTGAAAAATTCATGAGATTATGCTTTTTTTCACTTTTTCTTTAAAAAGGAACACTGTCCAATTTCCTCTCTTGGCTGCTCAGACATTTTCTCATCTAGCGTGCTGCTGCTGATCTGAAACAGGGAAGAAAACCCCTATTTTCTATTAAGTGCTACTTGTTATAATGAACCAGCCAGCTCTACTCACTAAAAAAGTAAAGAAAGCATGTACTCTACTTTTACAACAGTCTGCTGGAGGAGCTGCGTAGGCGCTCATAGACAAACACACAGTCTTTGTTTTGGTTCCTAAAAGAGATCAGAATAGTTCAATATTGCTGTGACTCCCACAGAGCGAGCCATGCAAGTGAAGTAATTCACTCTGTTACTTATGCTCTTGGCCAGAACACTCCAGATCTCATCATACAGCATTTAGCAGGGCAGAGTGGACATTTCTTTCTCCAGCAGACACATTATAGTCTCCTCTGATCTTTGTCAAAGACATTCAATAGTTCCAGCTGCCTTCACAGTGCATTGCTGAAGCGTAATCATGAAATATATGTCATAAATGTATGTTTTTATCTGATGGAGAAAACAAGCGTAGCCCTCAGTTAGAATGATCTGTGAAACTGCATCCCTTCAAGAAGTCTGGAATTGCCTCTCGGTAATTGATCCATGCTTGTCTGAAATCTTGTTCACAACAGTGATGTACCACAGACCCAGATAGTGCTAATTTCATCTGTATTAAATTACAACAGGACAGAACCTGTCTGGATCTTGGACATGGCAAGGTAGTTCAGTGTATTTTATATTTTATTTTCCCTTCGTGTGTCAGTTATAGGAGATGTTGGAGAGACAGATGCAGAAGAAAGTGCTGCATCATGACCAGGTGTGATGTGCTGTGAAAAGATTCCAGTTGAGTTAGCAGATGGCTAATAGCCTCACTACTTGCTCTGTCATACAGCAGAGAAGAGTGCACATTGCAGATGGAGACATTGCGTTTTGGCATTCTTTTTTTCCATAAAGCTCTGCATAACCTCTACAAGTGTATTTCATTAGTCTCATTATTATGTCTTGGCAAAGTGCATCAGTTGTGAGAAATCTTCTCCCACAATCCAGTGTGTGTTTGGTGGATTAGGCACAAATCTCTGTTCTACAGTGACAAGGATGAGACAGTGCACCGGATGTCTGTCTGAGTCCATATCTTTTAGATGAAGAAAGCACTTAGTGGACTCTGCCGGACTGCATAAGCCAGCACGATGCATTTGTGGCTTTAGCTGGTGAGAGCTGAGCTCCTGTTCCCAGGGGGGGCAAGCAGCGTAGGGTCTTTTCAGACCAGATGATAAAGATGCAAGATAATACATGACAGGGGGAAGAGGGGAGGGCAGCTTAATGGTAAGAGAGGCAAGGTTGTGATGAAAAGGCCGATAGTTCAAATGGTCAGGCTTCTGGGAAATACTCACAATGACAACAAACTGCACTTTCTTTTAAAGACACCTTTAATATTGTACCTTTCACTGAGCAGTGATGCTCCAAGGCCTCTGCGTTCATGTACAGGGCTTGTGCTGCTCTGATTTTAGCAAACTGCCCAGAACCAGCATCCCTGCTCTCATCATATCAATAAATCATTGTTTCTAATGGCTTTTTAATCCCATGTGTTCAGCAAGAAAAGAATTAATAGCCATCAACTGAAACATGATGCTTTGTTTATGTCCAGCTCCTTACACTGAGGTCTCAGAGTAATCCCTGAGCAAACCAGTGCAAAACTCCTCATGGGATTAGAGCTACTATCAGCAGAGGCACTTGCTGTGCAAATCACACAGTCTATGTACTTATGACCTGTTTGCATGCCTTTTCTCTTTATATAAGTGAAATTATAAAAGTGAATTATTAAATTAAATTATTATTAATCATTAATTGAATTATTAAAGTGAATTTATATTTCAAAGTCATTCTTAATTGACAACTTCGTCCCAAAGCAGACAGCTTTCAAACACTCAGTTTGAGTCCTTTCTATTCATCCATGAAGCTCCATCCAAACCTAGAAAAGTACAATCAATACTCTATAAATAAAAAAATAAAAAAAGGGTACTGCTCGCACTGTGGCTTAAGATAATCTTTTATTCAAATTGTCTCCACTGGAGTCTTCTTTGTTAAAGGATACTTGACAAACAGCAATTGTCCCGTGTGGCCTTCAGTAATTTTTAAAGAAGAGTGAAAACACCAATGTATTTTATAGTAATTGTATGTGCTTATTGTTTTGGATCAATGGAGCAGAGCACCTGATTCTCGTAGCATAGCTGTTTTTCTATCGACCTCTGCTGGTAATTTTGTTCCACCTCAGTAAAGGCAGCCTTTGTCTGTCTTACTGTCTTTCACTTTACAACCATTAAAGTCAAACAATTAGTTGCTGGTATTCATGTAATTACAGAGCCACGGATATTGTAATCAATACAGTGTATTATTAAAAAGAACATCATAATCAAAGCTTTTAAGGCCATAGCCATTATGATGTGACAAACAAGGACTTCAGTCTAGAAATCAAATATCACAACTTCAGTAGTTCTTCAGAGTTTGAAAGCCTATTAGGATTTTATGTGCTCAAAAATAAGTCACCTTCTCACTGAAGTAGCTACTTAAAGCAGATTTTAAAAAATCCAATCCAGCCTCATTCACAAAATAATCCAATATTACACATTTATAAGTGGAAAAAATAATATAAACATATGTTTTTTGTTTTGCTTTGCTGTGGACTCATTGTATAAATATAAGAGCAACTGAAGAGTTTCGGTAACAATTGTTCGATTCTGCAGATCAGGAATTTGAGCTCCTCCTTTATTCAGAACACCCTACTGTAATCCCTGGGATGATGTTGGGTTTTTTTTCTTCATTTACTGCCTCAGGCCCCTCTTCAACACCTTCTTGTTAAGGTCAGGACTTATTTGGCCATTCAAAAATATAAACTTTGTTCCCCTTTAGCTGTTTGTTGCTAGAGTGGTTTGTTTGCTTGGGATTGCTGCTGCATGACATGACCCACTTTCTGTTCTGGTTCAGTTCTCAGACAGATGTCCTGATTTATTCTTTAAGAATTGGATATAATATTTAAGAATGAATTGTTCCATTATTCAGTCAACCGGGACCAAACCATGGCACTACTTCCATCATGTTTCTCTGATGTGATTAGGATTTTGTTGTTGTTGGTCCCCCCCCCCCCCCCCCCCCCCCCCCTCCCCCTAAACAACATTCAACCATTAAACATTTTCCTAACATCTCTCTGCTTGGAGGGAGTCCATGCGATCTTTATCAAACTGCAGAAAGGCAGATATGCTCCTTTGAATGAAAAGTTGCTTTTTCCTTGTTTTCCCACCATGCAATATTAATAATTGACTAAATCAGTATTATTGGTAGTGTCATACTGATTATTTAGAATGTGATTTGCATAATCATTTATGTAATTTTTCTTTAGAAATGATTGTAATAGTGGGCAACAGCTAAATATAAAAGTAATGTTATATACAGATAAAATAATTTAAAATTCTGTTTCATTTTTTAGGACCTTAAGGTGTCAAACATTTTGTCAGTCTCCACATAGATGTTATGTTCAATGTGCATTTTATTGTAACACCTATAAATACCTACAGAGAAAATGCCCCTAAAATATTGAGCGACCGTATATTATTTACCATCAAAAGCACAGATGGCTTTGAAAGGAGAGCACAGTAAGAGTGGATTGGTTTCAACAAGGTCATGCTGTGAAAGCGAACTCCTGAAAGATAACACCGTAGCGGACAGAGCTGTGGATGAAACAATGGAGCTGTTGCAGAGCCCGAGAGTCACACACCTACAAGGAAAAGCTGAAATATGGCTGGGTTTGGTGGGAACCAGCAACTTCCCTTCAGTCTCCAAGCTGAGCTCCTGGCTGGAACATAATGTGTCAAGACCTTTTTGGTAAAATTAATACCCCCCAGTCACATTTAAAGGCCCGATCTATAATTCTTGATAAATGTTATTCATTTTGTCAAAATTTTTTTCAAAGAGTTTCTCAAAGTAAAAAATCTTCAGTGCAGGCTGCTCAGGAAGCCTTCACTGGAATAGTTTTGCAACAATTGCTCCTCCTATATCAGCTGTGCTCTGTGTTTTTGTCAGTTTCCTGATAATTAGGAACTATGCCTTGGCATAGCACAGATTGTCAGTCTCCATTAGTTTCAGAGCTGCACTGGCTGCACGAGGACAACAAAGGACTCCCCCCTCCACAGCACATCCACCAGGACTTTTTTTTTTTTTTTTATCTAACTGCCCCATCCTTTCACTGGCATGAATATGTTGTGTGGCCACACTGAGTTGAGAATTCCTCTGTTGTCATGCCTGATTGCCATCTGACTGCAGTGAAGCAATTGTTTCAGCCTCGTGGGTTTTTCCAGTGTCTGGGTGCGATGTCATATCAGCAGATTCAAAATGCCCTCAATCTCTAACAAGTTTGTCAAGCAGCAGCTCAGAGCGGCTGCTCTCCTGCTAGCTAATGACATGCATGTAGCCTCTTAACTGCTGCAGATGCCTTATGCAACTGCTGGTATGTTTAGGATGTTGTAACATTTAAGAGTTTGATGAGGAGAGGTTGGTTTTGCCCACGATCAAATGGATTATAAGCATTGCCCAGAGATCACCTTCCTTTGCAGTTTGCATAGCATTTGTTTATGTGGAGAATTGACATATTTTAGGATTATGATTGTGTTGCCAGGGTGATGACTGATGCAACCTATGTGGTAGTATATTAAGAGGATTATTGGTTAGTTCAGGCAGTCCATTCAAGGCATTTGTTTAAGTATCAGTTTATGTATTGGTTGCAAGCACTTTAGATGTTGAGCTATAAGATATGCAAGTCCGTTTAACACAAATTAACCTGAAGCTAGCTTAGAAATGTCTTGGTCTGCCTTACTTTTCTTCTACGTTGTATCAACCCTCCCCTCGTATCCCTGCATGGGTGTGTAGTGTTTACGCCTCAGTACTGCGGTATGATGTATTGTTAATGACTGAGGAAGCAGCATTCGAAAGGACAGCAGAAGGGAAGGGTGGTGGGGCTTTTTAGAGGAAGCAGAAGGAGGGACGGGACGTCCTGACCTGTTGGGTCTTCTGTCAGTCAGTCTGCATTCTCCAGAGCTAACCCCGAGGCCGCAATTTTAACTCTTCCCCCCTTATCCAGTCCAGCAGCTGGACGCAGCCTATTTATAGCAGCAACCGCTGCCCTGGAGAAGCAGGGCTAGAGAGCAGGAGGAGCTTAGTTCATGGATGTATAAACTCTGACTTGTAAACAGCACAACAGAATCTGTTAACATAATGTGTTGTGTAGAGTTTATTTCTGTGTGGACACTTATTACTGTTGTTCATTCTATTATCATATGTGCATAGGAAGCTTACCACTTTATTGACAGAGTTGCCTATGAAAGTGGATACTATTGTTTTTCATGATTATTATTCTAAACTTAATAAGATACAGAGAATAAACAGACTTAAGAAATATAAAATAATGTGCATTTTGCAACTAAGGTGAAGAGCAGGTTGGTAATAGACTTGAAACTTTCAAAAGTAAAGATGGGCAGGGGTTCACTGTGTGGGTATACAGATAAAAAGAATGGTGTTTGTTATTGAAATATTCAGATAATCTGGTAAAACTGAGGAGTTTGTGTAAAAAAGACAATGGATGCTATGGCTGAAAGGAGGAGAGAGGAGCATCTAACTCTCATACAGTGCTGGTAGCTCTCAGCACCGAATGTTTAAAACATATACAGTAGAAGTTTAAAAGTACTACCACAATATTTCTCTTTTTAAACTGTATTTCTGACTCTTTTTTTAATGGCACAGTGACATCATTATGCAAATCCCTGGAGCCAGCAGTGTAGATACCACACTTCGCAACTTTTTTCTCCTAAGTGCATCCCAAGTACATTATTTGCTGTACGATACCATTTTACATGCTAGCAACTGGATATCATGGCTGCACCATGGCTTATTCAGCAAAGAAACCCAATAAGACATTATCAAAGGAAGCAAGGAAAGGAACAGAGCAAGAGATAAGACAAGAGTGAACAGTGGAGCAGATTCTAGTCATTGGAGAGAGTCGGCAAGCAAATGCTAAATTCGCCCTCTTTAGGGGCACCTCAGCGTAAAAACTTGCCAAAATTCAGGAGGGTTTGAATCAACATGCTCCCAGCCAGATCTTATTCAGGAGAAGTCTTAGTTATCTCAGAGATACAATGTCAAATCACATTCAACAATTTTGTAGTTTTATGTAATAACAATAAAGGTTTCTATTCTAAATAACTAAACTTGGAGAATGATTAGTTTTATCGCCATCGCTACTTTTTGTTTGTGGAGATGCAGGATTTGTGATTACAGGGATGAGATGAAACTACAACCAGCACTTTACTTGTGCATTACAGAACAGACTTTGGCTGTATCTGTGGTTTTTTGGGGTGTCTGAACAATCCTCCATTGTCCCCATTGGGTACAAGTCCCCTCTGTGTTTGCAGCCTTGCCGATCTGCACAGCCAGACACCCAGTTGGACTGTGCTGCTCTCATAGCGCCACAGTCTCTCTCCCTGGCAGCAGCACTGGCTGAAGCATAGCTTTGTTTAACTGGATGTTTTCATTAATCACACTGCACAGGGACAGGCTGGTTTGATTCAGCTGTGTGTCACAGAGAGCTCTGCATTCTTCCTCATCTGTCGTCTGACTTTCTCTGACTCTCTCTGTTTTTGTAGATGATCCCATGTCTGGCCTGTTCAGGAAGCCTATGACTGATGATGGTGATGTGTACACTTCCTTGCTGTCCAATCAGAGTTTCACAACCGGCCGGGAAGCCTCTTACCTGTCGGACGACCTAAAGCCCTCTAACCACTCCTCTGGCTCCTCGGTCTTGGATCACTTCTCAACTGACACCTACAGCTTCAGCTCCAACACCAAAATGGCTTCCAACCCAATGGATGACATGCCAAAATCTCTGCTGGGCTCACACAAAACCGAATCCTACAACTACATGGATATCAGCCACGAGGAAGTGCACCAAGACCAGCACCAGGGGGCTCTGCTAAATAAGGCTGACAAAGCCTCAGCTGGTCATGACTTGCTGGGTAGCTACATGGATAAAAATCCTGGAAAAGATGAGGATGATGAAGAGGAGGAGGAAGAGGAAAATCTAGGTCCAGCACTTGGCTCTCACTCTTTCCCTTACGTGGAAGAGCCATCTGATGAGGAGCTGACAGACTACCGCTCCTACCGAAACCTGGGTGGCACCCCACAGACTGCCAGCCCAGTGAAGATCACTTTGACTGAGTCCCAGCCTCCAGCTTCCAAGTCTGAGCCGCAACAACATCCCCCTCCAGTCAATGTGTCTGAGCGTGAGAACATCCTCAGCGTGGGGTTACAGGGGGTTCCCACCGTGACACTGTCAGAGCCGGAGGATGAAAGCCCTGCTTCCACTCCGAATGCTTCCCCAACACGTAAGCACAGCAAATACACACAGACACTTGCCTCGGGTTTAAAACTTTATGGGTGATTTGGATAAAAAAAAATCTCTCTTGGTATCATTTCAGCCTATTACAATAGCACCAGCAGTAAATTTCACTATGCTATCACAAAAATTGTCAACTACGAAAAAACACACATGGTTCACATGGATTGATAGATTTAAAAAAAATAAAACATAATACTCCTTGTGGTTTGTTTATTTATTTATTTTTTACAATTTAAAACAAAAAATTTGGAAGAGTGTAGCTGTTCTCAAACTGAGCCAAAGATTGATCTATATCAGGGGTGCCCACGTCCGGTCCTCGTAAGCTACTATCCTGTAATTTTTAGAATTTACCCACTCCAACACACCTGCATCAAATGGCCAATTACCTCATGCACAGGTCATTCAGCTCTGCAGAGGCCTGCTAACGAGCCATTCATTTGATTCAGGTGTGTTGGAAAGGGTTGCAACCAAAATGCGCAGGATAGTAGCTCTCATGGGCACCCCTGATCTATACGATGCTATTTTTGACTGTTATTTTTATACATGCCTCAACATTTGCAGAGAGTCAGGCTGTAAATTCCACAGTTTATTAGTGACCACACAGCTAAAACATGCACTGGGTTTCACATTATTATCTAGTAAAACATGTAGGTGATGCTTACTGCGTTGTACAGTATATCCTGGTCTCATGTTGGTGGCGTTCTTATGCAAACAATCACCCCATTTAAACATAGCAGACAGTACAGAGTCAGTAATGTAAATCATTGGGACAGGACTGTATCAGGACTGCTGGATTAGTACAGCACAATGATTGCTGAAAAACGTAACATTTCATTTGCAAGATGAGGACAGTGTTATTTCTTGATCAAAAGTGATAGCTTTAACTTCAGACAAGTGAAACTGGATTTGTGAGGTAACTCAACTGACACACAGTTTTTCTTCTCCCCTTTTCTCTTTTTCTTTGCGAGCAGAGAAAGAATTCCCATCACATGATATGTTCAAGTCTGAGGTGGGAAAGCCAACAGCTACCAAAAGCAATCCAAGCAAAAAGCCCAGCAGCAGAGAGCATGACGGCAGTAGTGCAGAGTCTGGAGACTCAGAGATCGAGCTGGTGTCTGAAGAGCCTCCCAAACCCAGTAGCAACCCATTTGCCGACCCCCCTAAAAGCAAGGGAGCTTTCAGCCAGCCTAACAACCCATTTGACAGTCCTCCGGTTACCAAGGGTAGTTTTGGCCTTGCGGGCAGCCCTGCTCCACCCACAGCCTACAGCATACTGAGGGAGGAGAGAGAAGCAGAGCTTGACAGCGATCTCTTCATTGAGTCTGCATCTGAAGAAAGCCCAAAGAGAGAGCAGGGAGCAAGTGGCCCCAAACAGGGAGTCAGCCCTCCCTCTCCACTGGTTTCCACTACCACCTCTCCTCGCAGTACAACTGAGGCAATGCCAGCTGAGCCTCTGATTCCAGAAAAGGCCAAGAACCCTGTGAAAACGGAGGAGGATCGTCCCAGCAAGCCTAAGCCCCCAACAGCCGCTGTTCCTCCAGAGGTGCGATCAGAAAAGGCCCACCAAAGTGAAGTGCACAAGATCGCCAGTGAGGGCAAAGAAGACCAAGGAAAGCCTGCTGTATCAATCTTCCCGGAGGCATTTGATAAGCAAAAAGGTTAGCCTTGACCTTCTTCAATTCATGAAGTGTCAACATTTCACCAATCTTTATTCTTGTCATTATATTGTGGCTTTATCTTCTGTTAGCTTGTGGATTAGTGTTGCAGTGTTGCATTTTCAAGAGACATTAGAAGTGTATGTGGACTCGTACTTTAACATTAATTACTGATAAAAAAAAAAGGAGGGGGGGGGGGGGGTCCTCTTGAGTGGCTGTCCCTGTACCAGGAATGAGAGAAAAGTGCTTGTGTTGTTTTCGCTCTACATTTGCTTCCCCCTGGTGGCATATATGAGAAAAGGCAGTCAATAAAAAAAAAAAGGATTACTAATGTATGTCCATATATGGATTCTGACAATACAAAGCAGCACTGCCTAGCCTTTAAATATTTTTAAACTCAAAATGTTTGTGGGAAAGCTCCTTTTGCATCTTGACAGCATCTGGATTCTTACATCACACTTATGATTAGATAAGTCAGACATACCAGCCACAGCCAGCAGTTAATGCTGTCTAAGCTGCACATTTTGATGTTGACATGAGTATTTTGACTTCTCTTGGCTCCTCATTTTATCCTTGTAGACAATGGGTTTACATAACCCTGTGATACCGAAAACTGGGGCACTCTCCGACTTGAAAGCTTCAAAGGCTTCTTCTTGAATCTGTTGTATCTGTGTGGGAAAGGAAATCACCTCTGAATTTATTTTTTTGTTTGTGTTTACTCCTCTGTGGCTTCTAATCCAATCAAGGTTTGCATGCATGTAGGCGTTTCTTCACATCTGCCGTGAACTACTGTTGACTCAGGTGAATGGTCATGTTTCTGAATTGTAAATGCACTGAATACAAGCTGAGCACATTCGGCTTGTTTTGTTTACTCAGACAGTGAGAAGATTCTGGAAATGCTAAAAAAGCAGGTCACGTGTATTTTCTCTCCACCACCAGAGGGCGTAATCCACCTTTGTTACTGCTGCTCTGTGGAAGACCAGCAGATATTTATGCCATCAGTCAGTGCACTTCCACACCAGTTACCATAGCAACAGTGATGGGGGAGCATGTTCAGTCTGGTTCACATGAACTAGCTTTTTTCTTTCCTTGTGGTTTGCTTTTTGGCATTGATGGCTGTCAGGGCTGCGATGAGCAGAAGGTGTGAGGTGTGGCTGTCTGCAGGGGGGAGGACTGGGGGGACCTGGCTCACAGCTTTCAGAGGATAAAGAAAAATTATTTAAGCAAAAACTATTGAACTCACAACTAAACAATTGGGTTGTTCCTTTTATACTTGTAAGCATCCTAACTTCCTTTTTTCCCCAGTAGCAATTTTCCCCCATTTGCATTCCAAATGTTTTCCTGGGAAATCATGAAGCCTGAACACATCCTAAAGGCATCAGACTAGAAACGCTGTGCTGAAATGAGCAATGTCTCTTGACATAAATTATTAAGAACAAGCACTTTGCCTCTTGAATTACCAGTGAGCCATAGTGGAAACAGCTATTTGTATCTTTAGCCACATCCTTACAGTAAATACTGTAATGTGCTAATTAAAAAAAGAGAGCTGGATATTTGCCATGTTTTTCCTTAGCAATGTTGTATCAAGTCCAGCCATGTCAAGCATTTAAGACAAATATTGCATCCTGCTAGGCATGCGCAATGACATCAGACTATGAAATGACTTTTTACTCTTCAGTGATGTGGTGTGCCGTGCTTATAGCACATATTTACAAACTGCACCAATACATATCTCGCCAACAAGCTACATTGACACCATAATGGATTGCTAGAAACCATATGATGATTCATCAGTACGCTTGAGTATCTCGCCAAAGTCTGTCGGATAACCCCCCTCTTGCTTGTACCCCCATGGATACAAGTCATAGGCTCAGTTACTGTGAAACCTTCTTGCAAAACAAAAGCCTTTGACCATCGCCACCCATCTTTTCACCCCCCCCCCCCCCCCCCCCCCCTCCCCCGAGGCTTTTAATCATTGCATGGATGGTTCGCTGCAGCAGAAACGATGGTGTGGTGTTTACAATTTGCCCCTCCACTCCTCCCTCCCCCAACACACCGACATACACGTACGCACTTTCCCTGCTCCTTCTCTTCTAGCCAGCACCGCTCCACAGCATCAGTCTTTGTGCTCCGCAAGCCGGCAGCACCTTGGAAACCTCTCCTCCCTCCCTCCCTTCCTCCATCCCCCCCTACGTCGTCTTAGCCTCTCTCCTGCATCCTTTTCCACCATTCATGCCTCTCTGGGATGAGTGACTGAGTCGGTTTTACCGAAGAGGGAAACAAAGAAGAAAAGGGAGACGGTAAAGAGAAAGAGAGACAGAACAGGGACCTAACTGAGCACCAGCATGCAGGCCACTGCAGACGTGACCAAGAAGGAGTGCTCTTGGAGCAGCTGGAAAGGCCAGGGTACTCATATCTTTACTGTGATTTACTCAGCGTTTGTCTGTGTTTTGTGGCGGTGAGAGATGGACTGTTATTCCTGCATGTAGGTTTTATATTCATTACAGTGCAAGTGTGATGTCTAGAGCATGTGTATGTCTGTTGCATCTGCACATTTCACATCTAAATGTGACAAAAGTGTTAAGAAATCAAAAAGCCCTTTTTTTGTTGTCGTCTTCTTTCACATGGACACGCCCTTACGATAGATCCTCTGCTTTATGTGTGTGCATCCCAAAAAGCAAAAATCAAAGAGGACAGGTGGGTGAGAGACACTGATAGGTGGAAAATGAGTGTACACACCAGCATGCTGGGTGCCATCTGTTTTGGGTGCATGTTATTACGGATACCAGTGTTATGAACCAAGGCGTGCCATTGTTGATACCCTCCCCATTGTGTAATTGTGCAGGGGAGCTGGTTTTATACATGGCGTATGCTCTGTTTTTGTTAAACGAGGCAGTCAGAGCATTCGGACGGCGCTGACAGACTGTCTCCATGGTAACCAGGGCACACCCATCCTGATTACATCAGCCCCTATCTCCTCTGCTGCCATGGCACCTTGCAGAGACTGTGCCGGTCAGGAGCATCCTCTGGGTGTCTGTTTCCGTAGGACGAATGGCTCAGAGAAGGGACAGGAAGAGAAAATGGCGCCTCCTCATCCACACCGTTTGTGGTTTATTATCTGTTATCCTCTTAGGTTCGACAAAGCAGAATAATCTGTTCACTGTATCACAGCAGGGATCATAACAGTATCTGATTGTGGTTGTGGGGCTTAGAGTTTGAAGACAGACCCATTTGATGTTATTCTGCTGAGTCATTATCCATTTAAGAAGCTGACGTCTCAGACTGGGTAACATGAAGCTCCAGATCTCTTGATGCGATCCATCCACAGCATGCAATAGGTGTTATCAAATTAAGTTTGCACAGTAAATACAACAGAGGCTGACATTGTGCTGATTTATTCTCTGCTTATCAATGCCTGCATTGAAGCTGGAGGTTTAAGTCATTCTCACTGCAGTTCACGACTGGCTCGCTGCCACAAAACTCCTTTGGCTTGATCAATCTAAGCACAGCTTCCTTAAGGGATGACTCAAAATTAATCAAACTTGTTTAACAATGTGAATTTATACAGCTTATGTTTACTGTACTGATATATTATTGTAGTCAGGAAGCATCTTCTTCCACTGTGTGCACATTAGTAGCAGATGATGCTTGAAGCATTATTATTTACATATTTAACATTTACACCTTTTGCTTAGCTGTTTGACAACTTTCAGATCGACTGATATGATGCTAAAGTTTTTCTCTAAGACAGAAGATTTTAGATAAATATGATTGTGCGCTAATTGTCAAATTGCTGATCGTTTTGGTCTATCCATTCAAATAAATTAAAAGTGCATAATACATATTGTGAGTACAGTCTAGCTTTAGATATACACAACAGATGATTGAAGTCTTTAAAATGTTTACTGTTGTTTTGGTTGACTTGGTTTCCCATAATTTCTTTTTTTGCTCTGTTCACAAACTTTCTGCCCCTTGCTCAAAAAGCCAAGCAAAACATTGCAATTGAGTTTAATAGATTTTAAACCATTTCTCTGATAATCATTTCTAACTTCCAGTCACAGTGGTCCAGATCAGTCCCGACTCACAGCTGTGGACAACTTGGCAGTAGAAATGTCCTTGTGTTTTTTCTCAGTCTTTGATAGCTTGTTTGAGGCCACAAGGATGTCTTTGGTGATTTAATTAGGTCAGGCTAAACTAGTTCCACTACAGAAAAGGGGGATGGGAAATTATATTATTGTCAATGGTGTTAATCGTTTGCTCCCTTTCTTTTGCTCAGTCCGTGAATGCTGGATAGCAGTTTAAAAGCATAGTGTAAAGGGAGGCGAGCACGTACATTTTCTCTACCCTCATGTAAGATCCTACATACAGTACAGTGTGTCATTTATTTAAGTCTAGTACGCTTAAATAAATGATCTTGGAGTTGAGGATGCTGGTGGCTGGAGTTTTTTTCCTCATGTCAAAAGTTACAGGCTCTCCTCCTTCAGAATGTTCCTTCACTCAGGCACATCTTAAAAGACCAAAACAGAAAGTTTGTGTGCTTCTCCTTTTACAGTCTGATGCGACATATTTGGCATTACGTACTTATTTCACGATAAATAAGCACTCCATTCACTCATTTTTCAAATACTATCACTGGAACAATGACATCCTTTTGGGATACCTTAGGTCTTATTGAGTTAATATGAATATTAGATTAAGCTCTGGAACAAATATAGTCTTATCTACAAAACTACAACCATATCCCAAAGGTTATCTAGTTTAAAGTAATTAACATTATTCTACAAATCAGATTTGAGTCACAAATTCTACTTATGTGTCTCAACTATCAGTTAACATTTTTAAACTTTTTGCATCTCATCACACAGGTCTGCTGTAAAACCTGCTATTGTTCTTTTTGTGCCCCACAATAAAGGGGAGTGGCTGTATTTATGTAGCATGGGGTTGTAGATGCACATGACGAGCTTCTGATTCCCCAGATTCAGAGCAAATGAATCTCTTTTCCCAAAGGAGCACTCTTTCCCCTCCCTCCCTCTATAGCCCCTCCCTTCCTGACTCTCTCCATCTCTCAGCGAGCGGTAGGGAGAAAATGGAACATGGTAACTATGGTAACTGCATCAGGCAGGTGCTCAGCAGATCCATGTCACCAAAGCATTTCAACGGAGCAGTGGTTACAACCTGCCCCCCCTTTTTTTTTTAAGCGACTAAAGCTATTTGATGCAAGCTTCCATTTTTGTGTGCTGGCTTTTGTTTTGGCTGGTGCCTGATTGTGATTGCGTTGAGTCAAAGAGCCCAGGCTGCGCTCAGACAGAGGGTGTTTGTATGTGCACTGTTTCGCACTGTGGCTCTTTGGCAACCACACCCCATACTTGTCCCCACCTCCTCAGTCCCTCTGCTTGGGCGAATACTGATTTGCTGGTGTGGCTTTGGCTCCTCCTCTCCCGTAAAGGGGGGGGGACTTCCCCTCCAGTGCTCTCCTTTTGTCCGTGGATAAAGCAGCTGCTTCTTTCCCTGTTCAGCCATGGGAGCCGCAGGTCAGTACAAGCCTCTACTGCAGCTAAAGCTTTTCAGTCTGTGCAGCACATCACAAATCTGTCTTTCCTGTCAGTACGTCTCCCTTGAAGTGCTGCTTTTGTGTTGACATGTTACAGCTACCGTCGCTGCTACCTGTGCCCATCTCTGTCTGTGTGAGCATCTCCATTCAAATCAGTAGCCACATGGAGTTTGTCAGTGTTACCAGCAACAATGGCTTCTATATGGAGTGATGCATGTGGCAGCTTTGGCACATGGATGCTGTTGCTGAATGGACAGTCTCTGATGTGATAGTTGTGGGGTGGGCGGATGGCCATTGTAGGTGAGAAGACGGGTTTATATTGTAGCCATTGGACAGTGCAAGGACAGTTATTCTGAGGTGAGTGGACAATCACAACATGATTGTTCTTTGACCATCCAGGTCCAGCCTGCTTTTTAGCCATCCACAGATTCCTTTTAGTGGAGTTTAAAGATGGCCGTCATCACTATGCTGCTCACAGCTCTACAGCTAAAATTAGAGTGGGCAGGCAGGCAGCTCAGAGGAAGAGTAAGACACCCAAGAGACTTCAGCAGCAATACTCTTTTTCAATGGTACAAAACTTTACATTACAACTAGATTCTCACCTCTCTATGTGACATTAAGGATTTCTTGAAGTTGATTTAAGAAGATGCTATCTAAACCATGGTTGTGTGCAGTGTTTGTGTGGGAGGCAGCTGGTTCAACAGAGGTGAAACAGGCAGCCGACAGTTCTCATGGAAACAAGCCTGTGCTTCCAGCTGACACAGACGACTTGCTGGAGGAGGACCATGACGGCCACTGAAGCTGTAATGGTACACTGGGCTAATCCTCAGTTATCACTTCTGTTTCATTTCTGCAAGTGGCTTTGAATTACAGGCCTTGGCACCCAAAGAAGTCTCTGAGAAAACAGTGCAGCTAGATGTGTATCTGTCTGTAACCACATCTGCAACATTTTTTCTTATACGAGTGATGTGCTTTATAGGAATCCTTCTGTGTCGATGTATAAATGAGGTAGTGATGCGTTGTCATCCTTCATCGCTGGTCAGAGAAGCCTGTGTGGCCAGGTCACTTTGAGCAATTATCTGTGGACTGCTGATAATGCAGCTATTTCTGCTGCTGCTTTCAGTGCTATAGGTCAATCATTAATTCTGCACTATGAGCAGGCAGTGCAGGTGTACCCTCGATGTAATGTTTGCATGTATGTTTGTATATGTATGAGATCAGGCCAGGTGCTCCTGACACTAAGACCACGACATATCAAGGTACATGTTAAACAAGTCAGTCTATTTTTAGATATAAAGAAAACTGTGAAAGAAACACCTCTGTGCTTTCCGACAGCTTCATAACTCACTCAAACCTAATGAAAAGCTGGGTTAGGAAGCTGGGTTAAAACTGGATCCCGTGACAGCCGCAGCTCCCCCAGGCACTGGGTTGTCAAGAGCTTCCAGTAATTTGACCCAAATGTGTGATGTGTAGTGTACAGCAGTCTAATGACTTTGAAAGTGACTACATGATACAGAGCCCAGGTAATCTTAGTTTTGGGTTCTAACCCCACTTTTTCTTTTGTTACCCTTTCTCAGCAATTGACCTCCTCTACTGGAGGAATGTGAAGCAGTCAGGTGCCGTGTTCAGCAGTGTTCTTCTGCTCCTCTTCTCCCTGACCCAGTTCAGTGTGGTCAGTGTTGGAGCCTACTTGGCCCTGGCAGCTCTTTCAGCCACCATCAGCTTCAGGATCTACAAGTCTGTGCTGCAGGCTGTGCAGAAGACCGATGAGGGGCATCCGTTCAAGTAAGTGAAGCTTATAGATCTCATTTGAAGGTCTGTAAGACAGATTTTACATTTCTTTACTGCTGTACCTTGCTTATGTTTCAGAGCGTACCTGGAGATGGAAATTGCTCTCTCTCAGGACCAGATTAGCAAATACGCTGACAAAATCTTGTTGTACTCCAACACCTGCATGAAGGAGCTCCGCAGGCTGTTTCTTGTACAGGATCTGGTCGACTCTTTGAAGGTTTGCTTCATATTTAAATACAATATTTACCTTTTAGCACTTGTGAGATGAATATTAGCCTAAACAACACTTATTTCAGTTTGCAGTTCTGATGTGGCTGCTGACCTATGTGGGTGCCCTCTTCAATGGCCTGACACTGCTCATCTTAGGTGAGGTCATCTCAGCTTACTTCACAATGACTCGACTCTAAAATATACAGCTTCCAGCCAACACTGATGACTCACACACACTGCTGCATTTTCTATCACTATTGAAGAAACTGTCACATCTTCATTACATGCATGCAATATAAAAAAAAATGACAGCCCTTCTTTATCACAATGCAACTTTTTGTATTGGACTTGTTTACTGCGCCGCCGCACATTATCTGTTTACTTTTCTAGTTTACCTTAGATAAGACCAGTGGATGGGGTGTGCTGGGGTCCTGCTGTCACAAACCTGTTCCTGTTTGAACATGTTCTCACTTTAGGTCAGAATAGCTTATCAACCATTACTCTCTCTTTGCCTCTGCAGCTGTGGTCTCCATGTTCACCATGCCTGTGGTCTATGAGAAACATCAGGTAGGAACTTTGAAATTCACAGGAACACAAGTAAACCCTAGTTTGGAAAACAGTGCAGGATTTATTAGTCTTTTCTTTTCAGGCACAGATTGATCAGTATGTGGGATTAATACGGACCCAGGTCAACTCTGTGGTGGGGAAGTAAGTGAATCATTCAAATGAAGTGCAACAATGAGCACCAGCATACATCCAAGCTGGTGTTGCTATCCTTGAAATGGATATAAATGGCCACTTATCTAGAATTCACGTTGTGTAGTGTGTGTTTTCAAGTGTGTTCTTTCTGCCCAGGATCCAAGCAAAGATTCCTGGGGCCAAGAGGAAGGAGGAGTAAACCTGTCTGTGTCACTGCGAAGCTGACAGTCCAGCTCAGAATCAGGCTCACTGCTGACGAGCCTGATCGTCATCTGTGGGGCGTAGTGCTATGTCATCTTGGTGTTCTCTAAAAGCATCCACTGGAGAAGCCTTCACCCTGTCTTTAGCAGTCTAAACACTAACACGGTCACACGTATGTGCATAATCCTGTTTTTAGGTAGACAAGTACACAACTCAAAGACAAAAAAAGAAACAGACTTTTTTGTGTTGCTTATTATAAAGTGCATGAAGTCGAGCCTTGGGTAAATAATAATTGATCTTTTGTGCATTTTTTTTTAAATCACGCTACACCTTTGCTTTGCAGTGCTTGCCACAAATTGTACGGTTTAGCACAAAAAGGCTGAATGCCCACAAACATGCTCCGCTGCCAGTGTTAAATACTGCTTTATGTTTCTGAGTTAGCAGATGGGGGGTCTCTCAGTAAGTGTCAATATATATATAAAAATGATTTCCTTTTGGTGTTACCAAGCACAAAATAATTTACAATATGTGTCTTAGATGTGGTAACTGTAGGGTTTTGCTTCTGTATAACCATAAAGATCAATACACATGCTCATGTTTAGGTACTGTTGTACAACTACTATGACGACAAGGAGTATCTGGTGATATTTAGCTTGTTTGAATAACTTGTCCAACTTTGTACTATGTTCAACTATACTCCGTAGTTCTTTAGACCCTGGACTCTTTAACTATTTGCACTTACAGTATGTATTTAATTACAAGAATAACAAAAATAAATGTACCTTGATGTAACATCTCCTCACTCACCTTACTGATGAGTTCAAGTTCATAAGATGCCCTTAAGTTGTTTTAAGATAAATTTCTGTATTACACATAGGCTAAGTTTGAAGTGATAATGCTTTGGATGAGAGACTTGAAATGGTGAGCTATAAATATAAGCCAATGCATTCTGCCACTGACAACTCTCACAGTAGCGTGCATGTGTGTCTGTGCTGTGTTGACAAATTTAACTTGACTCTAGGGTCACAATGAGTCTATGTTTGAAGAAGACTGACTGACAAGCCTCATCTGTTGCAGATAACTATTTTTAATGGCCCGCAACTACAGTACTCTTAAAACAACTAACACAGGTTGAATCTCAAACTTCACCAGCTACTACATTAAACAGAAAACTCTTCTGGTAATCACTAACAAACGTTTTAGATGCAGCTCAAAGCTACAGTCCCATTTAAACTTAAAAACACTGAAAATATGTTTAACTAAAGTCGAAACAACTACTCCTACTACAATAGTACCAGTTCAGCACAACCACCAGTATCGTGTCCCTTTAGCTGTTGAGTAGAATGATCGGATGTAGTTGGAAGAGAACACCTCTGGTTTTTCCACCTCCTGGCTCTGCGATGTCCATCCTCAGAGAAGGATCAACCTGCACATCCAAGTTATATTTTAAAACCCTCATAGCTGAAACTGTCTATTAAAAATTCTCTAGATTACAGAGGATGCATGAAATTATATCATACCTGGCACCACTTTCCCATTTTCTCATAGAACAGTGGAGTAACCTGTTCCCTTGGGGGAGACCGAGTGAACAGTCTGCATCACAAAAGTAAAGCTGGTGTTACCAATCTCATTTCCATCACTTTAAAGAAAATCTGGCTTTTTAGAGGCTTTGTGTGCGCGTGACCTGATGAGGCGGTCCCGACAGTCCTCTTGCAGGCGAGCGATCTTGTCGGGCCCCAGATGCAGTGTGCTACTGGGCCCTTCGCACAACAACTGGTTTATAGCCACTCGCAAAGCATTAATCTGAAAAGTGAGAAACACAACATCTACTATTGATACAAGGAAGAGAGTCTTAAAAGATGTAAAACCCTTATTCACCTGCTGGCACAATTAACAGGGGCCACCACTGTTAAAGAAACTAGGGGCAGAAATTGTGAAATAATGCGCTGCAATTCAATGGCTGAATTTCCTGCACAGTCCTACAGATGAGACGTCAAAAGATGCTATAAACGCGTTCCCGACAGCTTTGATACAGGAAGAAGATGGTCGCAGTGGATTCAAACACTGTAAGGGATAGTTATGGATTCTTCTGCAGTCAGCAAATGATCCAGATCTACTGAAAGATCACAAAAATGTGGAAGTATGGAGAAAAAAACTTAATCAGTGTAGTAAACGTCACAGCATCAGTTTGTGCGCGCTCCCATGCTGGCTTGGCTGGTGGCTGCAGTTACACGGAGCATCAGTCGCATCACTTGCAAGTCTCATTTCTTTATCATACCCTAGATCCTTTAACCAACAGCTTATCACTCATAGTGAGGTGTAACATGATGTGAGGTTCATAGTCATTACAACAGTTCTATAGTTTTGGTACCTTGTTTTGTTTTAAAACACCACTTTCTGGTGTAGTGGTTGTAATAATAATTATAATGTAATAAAAGCCCCAGTGTCATTTTCATCCCTGACTTTGACTGCCCCCTTCCTTTATGCTCATACAGTATATAAGCACACAACCTATAACTCTCACCAAACTGCATCACATGACACCGAACATTCATTTTATCATCCATCTTATAAAATGTCTCAAAAACTAAAAATCCCTGAACAATTCAACACTTGACTTTCTGACTCTTGAGCCAGGATGACAGAAAAATATGCTAATTTTTATTAATTTGCAAAAGGTATATAAGTGTGTGTGTGCGTGTTTCACATGAAAACACATGTCCAGAGATGGAAAATTTGGATTTGTAACCAGTGTTATAATAGCAAGATCTCCATTTTCAGGACCAGTTAAGCAAGATGACCAGAAGATTTCTATTTCTACTTTTTTTTTTTTTACTGTTATTCTTTTATTTAATTCTAGTAAATATCTTAACAAGGGACCATTTTAAAGGAGCAGCTGCGCAATTTTTTTGTTGTAGGACCACGATAATAAAAGGCAATTCTGATTCAGATACAACTATATATGCTGCACCAGCTTAGTACAGACCAGAACTTGAACATGGAAAACACTTGTCTTACTGCATTGGCAGATGTTACCTCAGTGATGTCTTCAACATCAAACTTGACGTCAAATGCCAGTTCAATGTCATGCTCAGAGAGGATGGCCTCTTGTGTTTGACTGTTGAAGCCTAAGCCACAAAGGGCACCAGTGTAGCATGTCCTCTCTTCATTGGTCCTAAGTGAAAATTAAATAAATGAATGAAACTACAATTAAAAAACAAAACAAAAACAAAAACTGAACAAAATTCATATAAACTGATAAAACACTTAAATCCCTGACAGATAGGTAAATTGAATAAATGTATTATATATATTATAACATATATTACACACAAAGGTTGTCACGAAGTGCATATAAATCAAATTTGAAACAACTGATGAATCAGTTTCCTTATCAACAGTTTGCTTGTAAGCTTAAACCTTCATTATAACAGGTCTCTTCTCTCTCTCTTTTTTTTTTTTAAAACAGTACCAACATCAGACTTTAGAGTCTGGATGGGGACACAGATAGGTGACCCAAGTCTGATGTGTCTATTAAATGACTATGCAAAAAAAAAAGAAAAGAAAAAAATGAATGAGTGTTGCACATAAAAAAAATTTAAGTGCAGTTTCATTGTGCATCTTACGAACCGCAACTCCATGATGGGGGTGAAAAGCATCGTCACAAGAGCAGGCAGTCCAGGGATGTCTGGCATGATGGACGTATCTCTCAACAGTAAGCGCTCACCTGCAGCAAAATTAAAATCAAAAAGCAAGAAATAAATTATAGATCTCATTTGAAATTATTCAATGAAGGGTACACACTGGATATGTGTGTAAGTAGAACATAAAAATATTGATTTAATGCAGCATGAGCTGTGAAATTTTATTCATCTGGTACCTGAAGAGTTGACAGACACACATCCAGCCACCAGCATCCTCTGAAGTTTGTAATGAGGGTTTTCATTCAGGGCCAAGAAGTTGATGCTGGTCTTTTCGAGAAACACAGTCCTGCAAGAAGACACTCCATCAGAAAGGACAGGAGGGTTCAACATTGCTTTACTTAGTGAATGCAATGCTTACTTGTAGAAGGTCTTCTGGTTCAAGCTGTGGAAGTTTATTTTATAAGGACTTGATGGTCCATGCAGTCGGACCTGAAGTATCAGAGGGAAGCAAGCAAAAGCAGCCAGATATAACGATGCTTCCTTCCATTCTCTGATTATTGTCATTTAGAGATGTCACCGGACTAGAGATGTAATGATATGAAAATTTCATATTGCAGTTATTGTGACCAAAATGATCACGGTTATCATTTTTATCGAAATATTACAGAAATACCCCCCAGCATCTTTAAAAATATCCATAATGGATCTAAATGTATACTTTGTCCTTTTTAAAAGGGGAAAAATCTCAAGAGAGCTGTCCATGTGGGTGCTTTCGTTGCCTTCCGCCATTTTTTCATAAATTAAACAATGCAAACTGCTGCTGCTCTTCCAGCCAATAAGCAGCATCACTAAGAGTTTTTCAAAGTGCAGTAATCAGTCACGGTTTTAAAGATAATTAAATTTTGAAACGGTATTACTTATCGTTGGGAATTTTATCATGATTAACCATTTTACCAGTAATCGTTACATCCCTACACCAGACTAGTAATCAGAATGAATGGGTGGACCACTGAATGAACACAGACGTATGAACTGAGCTACTGAATGGCTCCACCTTCTGGAAAAAGTCTCAACAACAGATACTACTCATGTTCAACAATTTATATCAAAAACAGTGTTAACTACCCTAGTTGCCATTCGTAACATTTACAGAACATTAATTTTTTCAAGGGTGCCACACTCAAAGATTCTTTCATCTTGATGTTTTCCTCTCTTACCAATTACATCAATTATTCAGCCAGTACAATCTCTTACCTTAGTTCTGGAGTAGGACTGTGTGCTCTTGGAAAAGTATGCAAGCAGACTGTCGACAAGCTCCTTCTCTTCCTTGTTGCGCTCTTTCAAGGAGATGCTGCCAGAACTGGGCACATATGTTCCTTCCTCCATGTCCTTGTACAAACACGTCAGGGCTTCATGGCTTTGCTACAAGAAAGCAAAAATATTCCTGATCATGACTCAGTCATATTTATTTTGAAAAACCAAGAACAACCCCAAAACAATGCACATATTTAGACGAAATGATAAGACCCATAAATATTTCTAGATTAACTTATTATGTTAGGGCTGATTTACATTGCCTAACATCTTTTGTTGGGGCAACTGGAGTTGTTGCCTCTTACCTTTGACTCAAAGTTCTCTTCTGCCTTCACAGCATGGCCCTCCTCCACTAATACATCCAGCACACTGATCTTTGTTGACTCAGTGTTCATGAGCAGCTCCACTCGCATGACACCATACAGGATGGAGTACAGAGACACGATCAGTGACTGACCCTTCACCAGTGTGACGAAGCGATTGCGGGCACGGCTGCTCCACTGGTTCCCCAGGATGATCGACTGGGCTGAAGGACACAGACCAGCAATTTGGAACTCCTGAGCCTGAAATCACAAGGAGACCTTTGTGTGTTATTGTTTCAAAGCTTGGATGCACTTTTCTGACAGTTACTGTGACCAATAGTATTGCTACCTGGAAAGGGTGAGACAGCAGGTCTGATGGTAGCTCTCTGAGGCAGCTGCTGGGAACAACAGCTGTGTTGCCGAAGTCTAAAAAAAACACCTGTATTGACAGGAATCATATAATGCTCAAACTCACAACATGTTCACTTGTGCAGCTTAGGGTGCATTTGTACCAGGATAGCCTGCTAGACTCTGTCCGATTGGAGACTCAGCTCATTTGGGGGGGGGGGTCTCCCAGACAAAGATTGCTTTCATGCTGCACTTTAACCAAACAAGCCGGGGTCTCGTTGCCTGAGCTGCCGCCACTTCCAATATCGCACATTTTTATAGAATACTGACGTAGTTTTTTTTTTTTTTTTTTCACAGCTAATTACTTTAAAAACTGCATTATTTCTGTGAGTACTTGCTTGAAATTGGGCTGTTTTTTTCTGACCATATATCAATTAAGACTTTAACTTTGTCATCGCTCAGTGTTTGACCATGAGCTGTTTCTTAAGAAGTCCTACATGCGTATTTGTTTTGGTAGCATTTACCAACAATTCCCAACGTTCATATTACAAACCACATTATTAACCAAAATGCCATGCTGAACCAAATACAGGAAGCGGCAGTTATAGTCTGTTTCCTGTATTTGGTCCGCTTGAAGTGGACCGAGACCTGTGTTTGTAGGCAAATTGAGTCTGTTTGTTTGGTCCAAATCAGAATCCCTTTGTGCATTCATAATTCCCCAAACGAAGCAGATTTTCCAAGCAAATAGGCATTAACGTTCCCATAGTGAGACCTGGATGGATGGCAAATGTTTTCTGGCAAAATGCACAAAAACATATAGTTAAAAACCTTTACACCAATGCATTACCTGCAGTCTAATAAGCAACACTGAAAACAAGTACAAGTATAAGCACAAAGTGTGTGCTGCAATTCCCTTCTACCATTATCTGAGGATGAGAGGAAGGTTTTCAGAAAAACATGAAAAATCAGTAGAATAGTTAAGATTGGAGAAAACTAAATGGATAAACTGCATCTCAGAATTGTAGTGTGTGAGTACTATTCACCTCCATTGAATTACCACACAAGTGCAGAATCTTGGCTCGGTAATACAAGTTCTGCTCAGGAGCCTCCGAGTATGGTGCCAGACACAACAGGTTTGGGTAGAGTGACACAGTTACAGGACACAGTGTACGCATGTTAATCTCGGCTGTAAGATGGCGCTGCTTTTCCAAGCTGACTTCATCTGCTGGGAAACCCCAGAAGTGACCAACCTCCACCACCTATATCACAGAGTTTAAGGACCAAATACATTTTTGATTAAATAGTCATGATCAAAATATCAATCATAGTTTTTCAGCATTTTTTAAATTTAGTTCTGTCAAACTGTTAGATGGTGACAGCTGACCTCTGTGATGTTCACAACAAACAAGCGATTAGGGGGCAGCTTGTTTGGGTCAATGACGCTGCTCAATGCTCCTACTGGGCAGATAGACTGGCTTTGGATGTCAGCCGTCACCCTGCAAAAAGGAAACACACACAGATTTGGCCTTTAATGTTACAGGAGAATGAGCACTATTACTTACATTACTCATGAGTCAACCTGGATTATTATTAATTTAGGATAAGTTACAACTGATCAAAACAATCTAGTGATCTCCCAAGTTGTCGTTCATGAGAAAAAACAATAGCTAATTCTCTACAAATAGGTGCTTGTCATTATGTGACTTGAATGTGGAATGAAAAATTAAACCAAATGACAATTACTAATAAAAAGTATTTGTTATCAAAATGTGTCAACGGTCTAATGTTTAAGACAGGTAGTAATATCACTGTTAGAATAAAAGTAAAAAGCATAAACAGTCTGTAAATTCATCATTTTACATCATTCCAGCTCCCAGAGGAAGGCAGGAGGATAGTGGGATCGTTTCTGCCTAAAACCTCCTCTGACTCTACTGAATGCTGGAAAGAGTCATGCAGAGTGCTCGGATGTCACATTATATCAAGCTTCAGTGCAGGGGCACTAACTATTGCAACACTTTAATGCAGGGGTCGGCAACCAAGTTTGTCTTTGGGCTGATTCTTTTTCTGACCAGCTGCATGGCTGTCCAAAGTCTTCATCAGGCAAAACCAGTTTTTCCAACTAAACAAAACGTTTTTTCATCTGTACCATTATATCTTGCAAAAAGTTGATAAAGTTATCCATTTTAAATCTGTTGCAGTGGCACACAGAGTTTTTTTTCCTTTTCTCAGAGCGCAAGCCACACTGCTCTTAAAGGGACTAGAGGCAGAGATGGCAAAAGAATAAACAAACATGTCCAGTTTTTTAATACTAATGGGTGAAGAAGCGTTAAAAACCAAAAAAGAACGAGCCCACCCACGTCTCTCTCCGTTGCCTTGAACAGGCTGTGTGCTGCATAATGCGCTGCGATTCGGTGGACGAACCCGCGCTGCCCTGTGGATGTGGCGTCAAATGACCTACATCCGCGTCCCCGACAGTTGTGATCCAGGAAGGAGACGGTCGCGGTAAATTCAAACACTGTAAGGGATAGTTATGGATTCTTTTGCCGTCAGCAAACGATCTAGATCAATTGAAAAACACTAAAAAGCGTAACTACGATGAAAAAGACTATCAGCGTAGTAAATAACATTATAGCTTCAGTTTGTGCGCGCTCCCGTGACAGCTTGGCTCGCGGCTAAAGTTACCTGCAGCGCCAGCTGCGGCAGTCGCGAGTCTCATTTCTTAATCTTGCCTCAAGTCCCTTTAGGTCAAGCAGATGTTGTCTTATTTCATTATATTTTCAGATCACAACTTCTGAATAAATGTTCTGACATCTTTGTTCAAAATTGTCATTTTTGTGATACAGTTATTATGGATATTAGTTGCAACTAATAGTGTAAATAACTGGTTTGATCATGATACCATATTGTGTCGATACAGTGGATAGCATTCCAATGTTTATAGATATCCCAAAATCAGTCAGGATACGATTTTGTTTCGGTTTGATTTAGTATCCACCAGTTGATATGAAACAATACAGGGAGTGCAGAATTATTAGACAAATGAGTATTTTGACCACATCATCCTCTCTATGCATGTTGTCTTACTCCAAGCTGTATAGGCCAAAAGCCTACTACCAATTAAGCATATCAGGTGATGTGCATCTCTGTAATGAGAAGGGGTGTGGTCTAATGACATCAACACCCTACATCAGGTTTATTAGGCACACATAACTATTAGGCAACTTTCTTTCCTTTGGGAAAATGGGTCAGAAGAGGGACTTGACAGGCTCCGAAAAGTCAAAAATAGTGAGATGTCTTGCAGAGGGATGCAGCACTCTTAAAATTGCCAAGCTCCTGAAGCGTGATCATCAAACAATCAAGCGTTTCATTCAAAATAGTCAACAGGGTCGCAAGAAACGTGTGGAAAAACCAAGGCGCAAAATAACTGCCCATAACCTGAGAAAAGTCAAGCGTGCAGCTGCCAAGATGCCAGTTGCCAGCAGTTTTACCATATTTCAGAGCTGCAACATCACTGGAGTGCCCAAAAGCACAAGGTGTACAATACTCAGAGACATGGCCAAGGTAAGAAAGGCTGAAAAATGACCACCACTGAACAAGACACACAAGCTGAAACGTCAAGACTGGGCCAAGAAATATCTCAAGACTGATTTTTCTAAGGTTTTATGGACTGATGAAATGAGAGTGAGTCTTGATGGGCCAGATGGATGGGCCCGTGGCTGGATCGGTAAAGGGCAGAGAGCTCCAGTCCGACTCAGACGCCAGCAAGGTGGAGGTGGAGTACTGGTATGGGCTGGTATCATCAAAGATGAGCTTGTGGGGCCTTTTCGGGTTGAGGATGGAGTCAAGCTCAACTCCCAGTCCTACTGCCAGTTTCTGGAAGACACCTTCTTCAAGCAGTGGTACAGGAAGAAGTCTGCATCCTTCAAGAAAAACATGATTTTCATGCAGGACAATGCTCCATCACACGCATCCAAGTACTCCACAGCGTGGCTGGCAAGAAAGGGTCTAAAAGAAGAAACTAATGGCATGGCCTCCTTGTTCAGCTATCTGAACCCCATGAGAACCTGCAGTCCCTCATCATGAGATTTACAGAGGGAAAACAACAGCCTTGTGAATGTTGAGCTGTTATATTGTTTCCCTGAAAAAAATTTGGATATATTTTTATTGTTAAGTTGCCTAATAATTATGTTTGCCTAAGACATCTGATATAGGGTGTTGATGTCATAAGACCACATCCCTTTTCATTACAGAGATGCACATCACCTGATATGCTTAAATGGTAGTAGGCTTTTGGCCTTTACAGTATGGAGCAAGACAACATGCATAAAGAGGATGATGTGGTCAAAATACTCATTTGTCTAATAATTCTGCACTCCCTGTATGAAATATCACAAGTAATAAACAAGGCTATTCTTTTATGCAACTGTATGCTCCTACTTACTTGAAAGTGCATGCAGCACAATCTCCCTCTGTCAAATCTGTCCACTGTACAACTATAAACATATCTTATTTTGAAAATGTGTCAGAACTTCAAAGTTAAACCATTTTCATAATAAAAATGGGTTTTCATATTGATTTCAATTCTATCAAATTGACAATCAATACATCGATCCATCTATTTATCTATGAAATTAAAAGTACTTCATCCCAAAGGAAAATTGTAAAATGTGTGAGACATTATTTGTATAATTCACACACAAGCATTTTTTTTTTTTCTTTATTATTGTGTGGGCTCCAATGTCCTTTACTGTACACCAGGTATATGAGAGAGTGGGCCAGGGAGAGGGCAAGGCTGAACCTGGGCTTGCTGTGTTTATATGGCATCTGCAATACCAGGTAAACTAAACAATGTGTCCACAACAGCATTCAGCTACAATAATCCAGTTATTTTCCTCATCTTTCAGTTGGGTCTTTTTGCTCCTGAGGCAAAATTTCTGTAAGGGTTTAGTAAGGGTGTCACGATTCTTCAAATCCTCAATTCGATTTTCAGGTCACGATTCAATTCTTTTTTTTTTTTTTTTCTTTTTTTTTTTATAGCAGAGGCCTATGCCATTTTTAGACTAGTCGAGTAATTTACTTTTATTTATCCAATTTTTCAACAAACGTGATCCAAAAAAATACAATAATTAAACAGGTCTGTAATAGCATGAAGCCTTCAAGTGTTTAAAAGAAACAATATGGTGCTCAATGCTTTTCATCAGCATTGAAAATGCTAGCAGCTAGAGATCCTAACATTTTTGATACATAATAAAGAAAGTTTCAACAAAAGCAATGGGACATTATTGGACAAAAGATAACAGCGGACATGTGGTAGCAAACCCACTTGGAGAGAAAGAAGTTTTGGCCTACGACATGTATACCCCTTTCCCACTGGCCAAAAAAACAGTTTAAACCTGTGAACAATCGGCTTTTAATGGCAGTGGGAAAGGCTCATCGACCCCCGTCGACCCACGTCAAACAACTCGGCAAGCAACACGGGTTAAAAATGCCTTCAAGCAGCTCAGCTACAGTCGGCATGCAGTGGAAACACCAGATCCGGGATGACCCGTTAACTAACATGATGACGTTGGGCTGTACGTAGCGACATTGTGACATTGTGCCAGTTGTGTATCATATAAAGTACCAGAACAACTCTACTTCAGCCACAAATTCACGTCGCCTGCATTCCATCTGCATAAGAAAGTCATCTGCTGGTTTTCCTCCATTTTTAGGATGGACAAAGCTGCAACAAGAAAGCACATTGACCACGGCCTGACTCGCTCTCCATTGTTTACTTTCCTGATTTCTGTCGCACAGCTGACATCAATGCGCAACATGCAGCGGTGGGGACAGGCCACGCAGCTTGCCAGCAGGTGATCAATAGGAAAGGAACCAAATGCCGATTATGAGAAGGTCGATGCGCGTTTGAAAACCTGCGTGAACGCGCCAATTTCCGTGGTAAAGCAGCTATAGATTCATGAACATGATGGCAATGGATCACCCTTTAAAGAATACTATTTATAAACTGCTTTAATGGTTTCCTTTTTCCAAAAAGACGGACACAGATTATTTATTGCCAAGATTATTATTTTACAGCGTGTTGTTAAACAAATTTAAGATACGAATTGATGCATAAATTGATTTCACTCAAACAGCAGATAGACAACTACAGATGGTGACTATAATATGTGAACTGAGCCATACCGTGCAAATTTCATGTGAGTTATGAGTCTTCTTCCAGCAGTGCCTTCGATTTGTTCAGAGGGGTAGACTGAAAGCTCCATTGGCAAGCTTTGATGGGCCAAGAGGAGAGCAAGCTGCACTTCTGGCAGCACCTCTGAGTTCTGGGATGACCTGTAGAACTCCACGTATGCTCTGAATGAGCCCACAAAGCAACACAAAAAACATAACAAAAAAAGATAGACATAAGAGCAATGCAAAACATCAGAGGAGAAAAAAAACTAAGTGAGGATGCCTATCTATTGTCCCATGTTACCTGGAGTTCTCAAAGGAAATGGTTTTGACCTGTCCACAAAGGCGGAAGAGAGACTGCAGCTGCTTGTAATACAGGAAACTGTATGGAGGAAGATTTCTCACCTGAAAACAACAAAATGTTTGATGATTTAAAAACAAAATCCTGACTTATCCTAACTTGGACAAAGCCACAACAGTGATGCTGTGTGCTCTGTGTTAATAAGTGCAGATGTGGGAAGCATGGTAAGCTTCCAGTATCTATTTTTTAAGATGTAGAGAGGGAATTACGTATGCTTACACACTTCCTTGGTGTTCCCTGAGACATAGATTCTAGTGGCTTTTGTTGGTGAAGTGTGTGAAGGTTTGGTAAAATTCAACAACAAATGCTTATAAGAGTAGCCCCATGTTTCAGAGCAGTTAAATGTGACAAAGGAATACTTGTTACTGCTCAGAGAACAAATGTGTACACGCAAAGTAACGTTAGCTCCCTCATTTGCCTTTTTCACTGTTTTACATCATTTACCATTAAATCAATTGCTAGTGCAAGATATGAGTTGGTTCGCTAGGACATTAGCTAGGAACCACTGCCCAGACTCAACTAGCAAATGATAGCAGCTATTAGTCCTCTAGCCAGTGCAAAGTTAGGACCCAGTGCTGACAACTATTGTCAAGCGCAAGCACATTCGACCTGTGGAGCAGACGCTACCAAACTGCAAGCCCCATCTAACTTATTCCATTGCTTATTATAGATTTTCATTTCAATAATTCCTTACAGCACACATAAAATGACCAAATAGTCCCACCCTTAAATCGTTGGGAGTTGTTCCATTCAGCGCAAAGCTTTCCAGTTTTATAATAGTCCCAGTAGATAACATGCATGCTCTAGCTGATGGGTACAACAAAAAAAAAAAAAAAATTGGGAACTGTGATGTGACCATGTTATTGAAAAAACATCATGAGCAAGAAGTTGAAACTATGATAAATTCCTTCAGCATAAAAATATATAAGACTGCTTTTGGTTAACTAGTTTTGGGTAATGTTTAAAGACGCATCACATTTCAGATAAGCAAAAAACATGGAAAAACATATCTTGGACCATTTAACATCCTTCAACATGTGAGCATTCTAACATTTAACACAGTACAGCTGAGCCATGCAAGTGGGATTTAATTTACAAAAATTAACCAGAGACTATGTTTTGAATAAGATATTTCTATGGCTGATACCATCACAGTTGTTCTGGGGTTGAAGCCACACAGCTCTCTGGATGCCAGGTTTTCATCTATTTCTCCCTGGACAAAGTAGTTGGGGTAGTATGCACCAGCAATGACCACCTGAGACACAGAACAATTTTGTGAAAACAGATTTTGAGGAATAGTAAATTAACAAACATGATTCACTCGTTAAGCATAGGAGCACAAAACATGACATTTGGGATGTGAGAAATCCCTCAATGATCAGCAAAGACAAACCTGAAGGATGAACTTCTGCCTGTGTGTGCTGGTGTAGTCAACAAATGGAGCGTCCTCTGCAACATTCATGTTGAACTGGGACACACGCTTCTTCAGGTCCTCATAAAGCTCTGCAACCTGGAGTCAAGTGAAATTTGTGCTATGTTCAAACTACATGTCATACACTAGGAAAACATTTGAACCAACAATAGCGCTCTGACATGATCTTATGAAAACTGCAAGTTGGCATGTTTACAAGTTTGATTAAAAAAAACAAATACAAGTAACCAAAAGTACAATCTTCAAAAGCAATACCCACTTCATTACTGTGAAACATTGCATCATTTCATGTACCTCTCTGATCCTCTTGATCTGAATGAAGTTCTCTTTTCCCCAGTCCAGCTCATCCTGTGACAAAAAATTGCAAAACAAGAAACTTGACATTTCATACAAAGTTGAAAGGAACAGAATAATTTTAATGTATTCAAACACAAAGACTGCAATGAAATGGACTTTCAGTTCTTACACTCAGAATTTAATACACATCATATCAGGAAGTCAAGAACTGTTCCCCTCATCTTTCCTCAAACATGGAGGCAGACAGAAACCAAGCATTCAAGATATAAAAAAAAAGTTGACCAATACCATCAAAGCAGCACAGAGTGATAAAAAAAGACACCAGAGGCTGTTCACCTTGGACAAAACACCCACAGACACTTAGTAACATCTGCCTTTTGTCTGTAATAGTAAAGGTACATGCGTGGCACCTTTACCATTGAAGCTGTGGTTCCAAGTGTGCCGAGCCAATACCATATGACAGAGGTGCCAGAGTCGAGTCTTTAGGTAGGGTGGAGCAAGACCATTTAGGAATATAAAGCAATTAAAATCATTTAAAATTGAATCTTAAAACATATCGGCAGCCAGTGAAGTAAAAATGGGTGAAATGTGCTCATGATTGCACATGCCAGTTAAAACCATGCAGCAGCATTTTGCACAAACTGCAAAAGAGCAATGGCGGACCCACTAAAGCTGGATTTATAGTCCCGTGGCGTCTGCCTCCAGTTAGGTCGGCGTACCTGACGCAGTGGCAGTGTGCTTTAACTCAAGCGTAGGGTTATGGTGTCATGCTGCAGGTTTTTTTTTCCAGATCTGCAGGCGACAGCAGGGCTTTTAATGACCAGGAAACTCCACGGAGCAGAGTTTTTTTTCACCCCAATGGTTCGCTACAGCTGCTGCATTTATTTCCTCTTTTAGAGCAACAGTAGCGGCGACAAGCATTAATTCCTTCATTCAGCTACAGAACCCAAACATCCGGAAGCACATTAACACACTGACCAATCACCAGTGAGTTCTTCCGCATCTCTGCGTTCGCGTAGCCAGGATCCACGTCGGGTCTAGAGAGGTGCACATCAGGCCTCCGAGGACCTACGCAGAGCCTACCAAGAGGCTACGGCGGTTACGCAGACGACGCACGAGTATAAATCCAGCTTAACTCTTAACACTGAGTGTACTGCTGTAATCTATCCTAGTAGGGATGTAACAATATTGGCGATATCACGATATTGCGGTAGGGAAACAAACTAAATTGTCGTGGTCTTGTCACAATATTAAACAGCATATCTCTTGAGACAAAACTAATAGTTTTCAGTCTGCTCTATGCGTACCGTGATATACTGAACTGCATAGACCATGATCCTTTGCTGCCAGTGCGCTCTTTTGAGCCAATGGGAGCGCACGTAGCCCCCACACAGGAAAAACAAACATGAAAGGCGGTCAGGTGAACACAGCATGGATATACTAGGATTGAAACAGCTGTTATTCTCCAGGAGAAGAGAGAACTGTGTTCATGTTCTTGAGGCCGTAGGGACAATAGGAAAGTTAGTTTTGGTCCTGTCATTCCTCCATGAGAAGCTTCATCCATAACGTAGCGGGAATCACTGTGTTGACTTGGTGAGTTTATATTTAACAGCAAACTTGGTCCTTGTCAGAGCAGGGTTGTGCACGCTGTGACGTCTGTGTATTTGAACACCTCGCGTGTTGTACACATTTTCATATTTTTCTTATTTTCCCACCACCTCAATCAGCTGTTCATTAAAAATCCATTTGACCTACAGCAGCGGATGCAGAAGAGCATCCGCTCAGCTAATTGTCGACATCACGGCACACAACATTCCCGATCACGTGCATGAATAAAGTTCTGCCGGAGCCTGTAGAAGTAGTCACAGTGCATCTGACTTACCACTGACAGGCAGACTGTCAGTGGTAATATAACGACTAAACACAAGGCAGTATCTTTGTACCTGGGTCTTTTTACTTATTAAATAGGCTGTTAAGCCTGGTTAAGTTTATTTAATATAGAGTTCGCAAACGTGACGTAAGCGCCACTGTAAAACGCAATGTATTGTGGGAAGAAAGGGCAGTGGAGGAAGCAGCGCAGCACGGTTGCTTTGAAACTCGTCTCGCGGACATAGCGTTAAACGCAGAAATGGCTCGGAGTCGCTGAATTATAAACTGCCGTAGCCGTTCTCACGACCACCATAGGAAACAAATAAATAAAAGAATAAACGTTTATCGGTTTCCAGATTGGAAGCAAAACAGCACAAGACAAAAAAAGAGATGAAACCTCTCCAATCACTTTTTCATTGACAGTAACACTTACATACTATGGGACATTAATACTTTTACATGCAGTCGCTTTTTAAGCTGTTATTTTACCGTTACTTCAGCTAAATTCCATCACAATGGAAACACAGTTTTAGATTAAATAGATAAGGGAAAGAAAAAAAACTGTGATTTATGTCGTCACCATCGCGGACACACTCAGAAGCTATTAAACTAATAAACATTTTCCCCTATTTTTACATTTACATTGTGAATGCTGTAATTGAAGTTGTTCAATGAGGTTTTGAGCTCATGCAGAGAAGAGGTTTGTGGGGATTTGCTTGGAACATTAACTTTGTGCGTACCGATGACAGAGGCAGCTGCACACCTGCAACATGCAGACCTGACGTAGATCAGACTGACCCAGCAAGCAGCCGGAGCGCTAAACTGCTGCTAACAGCGATGACAGTTCCCTGTTCCTTCACCATCAACTGCTCCACCTGAACAACTGTTTGCAGAGTGACTTTTATGGAGTGAAGCTGCTGCATCAGACGCGTTTCACCAGCATGGTGCACAGCGCGCGCCGAGCGGCATCCAGGACTGGGTTTGGAGGAGCTGGATTGGCTGTTTGCGCACCTCCTCAGATAGAAAGTGGACGGGGGACATCGGTTTGCATCCATTATTGAAGTGTTGGACTCATGTTAAGTGACAAAGATGTTTTTCCCAACATGGACTGTTTACTGGTTTTCTATAAAACTTCCAGTTCCAAGCTGCGCTGAGCTCGCAGAGAAACTGGACCGGTTTAATAATAAATGGTCAGTACGCCGTCTTCCCTTTAAACTGAGAGCTGCAGTGCGCACAAGTAAACAGGTGAACAGGTTAACAGGTAAACAGCGATGCGGTTGTGTCTTTTACTGCTCCTGAGCCGACAGCTGTGTTCAGATGGTTAAATGGCTGTTTGTGGTGCGCCATGGATCAGTTATGGCTGAACGCGCATGTGTGTGTTTTATTTCACTTTGTTGGTCTTATTGGGCAGCAAAGACTGATAAGAGTTTTTTTTTTTTTAAGATTGCGAAATGTGCTCTATTTGACTGCTTTACAGATTTATTTGAGATCATGTCACATGTGACCTGATGTACTAATACAGTTGACTATTACTGATAAAACACACACATCATGTGGAGACGTTTTGTTAATAACGTTGTATTTGAGAGAGATGCGTTCTTCTGAATGTTATTGGAGGTGGAACACTGTTGAAAATAAATTTGGCACACCCAGTATTTGCTGGTGTACACCTAATATCTTTGTTAACTCAACGCTAATGGTGCGGACAACGGTTTTCTGACCTTTGTTCCCACAATGCATTGCGTGTTCATCACGTGGTCTTGCGAGCTCTATAGTACCTGAGCTATCTTCTCAATAAATATATGTTGGAATTTTAATTGAATTTCATGCTTCAGCAAAGGTTTTTCGAGCAGTTCAAAATGTCACAGTCTTGAACATGACAAGAAATATTACAACAATGACTGGTGAAAGCATTTTATACCATCATTATTGTTATCATGAGCCTCCCTACAATATCGAGATAAATATTGTATCGTGAGGTTCATATCGAGATGATATCGTACCGTGAAATGTGGATATCGTTACATCCCTATATCCTAGTGGTCACAAGACAGTGGATTACTGGCTCATAGTGCTGAAAGGAAGGAACTGACTTTATTTTTGCCTCAACTTAAAAGGCAAGCCTTAAGAACTGCTCTGACCCGACTGTCAAACTTAAATTCATTGTCGATTTTTTATATGGCCAGGTGTGTGCAAGGGCACAGCTGCCACTACCATAATGTGCAGTATATCAGCGCAAAGCTGCACTTCGTGGCTTTCAGTGTAAACAGTCGAAAAACTACGGTATTTAAAAAAAAGGGTTACAATAATCAAAAAATCCTATCTTAAAGGGCAAATCAAAATGAAAAAATCTCTTGACTGTAAATATTTTCTTTTTAGGATGTCTGGAGCTAAATGTAAGTAATTTTCAAGTGAAATGATGTTTCCTTCTTGTTTTTACCTTTGGGTGTCTCAGCTGCCCTGTCTTTTTGGATGAGTACCAGACCTAATGGAGAGAAACAAGAGAGAATGGTTTTCAATCCAAGAGGCAAGTAAATCTTTTTGGAAATCAGAAATTGCTTTGAACTTAACATTACCTTGAAGGCATTGACAAAAGCTATGGAGTCACTTTGTGTGTCACGAGCAAAAGCCAGCTTGCTTCTGAAATGATAGCATAAAAGTATAGAATTCGTAGTGCCCACAGTACAGCAGACATTTTTATGACTTCCCAAATTTTTTGCACAACCATAGATGTACACAACATGAGTTTATTAATTTGGTGCAACTTCTGGATATGACCCACCTGTGCCCTGCAAGCTGCTGCATTGACGGAATGGCAAAGAAGCTCTTCAGAGAGTGTGAAGCAGCTGAGGAGAGAGAGTTCATTGCAAATCGGCATTTAAAAAACATGTTATATATATATATATATATATATATATATATATATATACACACACACACACACACACACATATATACATACACACACACACACATATATATACACACATACATATATACATAATATATACAGACACACACACACACACACACACACACACACACACATAGAGAGATAGAGAGAGATAGATAGATATGCATGTATATTCCAACAATGCTGCAGTGGGTCCAGTCCTGCAACATAATGACAGACTGACCTATGATAAGACATTCATCCAGGCAGCCAAACACATGGCCCAGGACAATCAGCTTCCCCAAATACACATCCACAGGCAAGTGGGCCAGCACTGTGCCCAGGAATGTCAGCTCGCCATCGTCGTTCTGTCCTCTGCCATCACTTCTCACAGACAAGGCACCCAACTGAACAATAAACATAGAGCTAGCTTAAATACATCAACCTCTGTGCTTATACAGGATCTTCCAAATTATTTATTTTTTTTAGAAATGACAGTAAAAATGAGGGAAAAAAACCCCCAGATATATTCATTTGAACAATGTTGTCCTACTATTCACCCAGCAAATCTAAACATACTAACAATGGCTGTAGAAAAACTGCAGTCGTAGAACTGATGGTCTAATACTTTGTGACAGACCTCTGTGGTCAGCTGCCAGCCCAAATGCATTATCATCAGCAGAGTCACTTTTCAGCTACACCTGACTGGACAATTATGACTCTTTCAGAGAAGAATCATCAATCTGGACTAATTTACTGGCCTCTTTGAGTTGCAGCACAGTCCTAACAATGTCACAAAGGTTGGGAGGTGAGAGTGCAGTGGAGAGGAGGGAGCGGGGATCTCCCATGTCCAGTAGCTTCACCTTCAGCATGATTGTGGCCAGGGGAGCAAGCTAAAGACAGAGAAACCAGCTTATTCTTCAGCATCAAAGACCGTGACACAGAACACAAGAACACTAGAAGATATCCACAAAGATATCCATTATCGGGACGACTTTACCAGCATTTCTGGAATCATGTAGTCTGGGATCTCATTCCTCCAGAATGCTTTGGTCACAAGACGGTAACAGTATCCCTTGGACACTCTACCCGCCCTCCCTGACAGGGAGAATATTCAAGGTGAAAGGACAGGTGGGAACAGATATTCACACAATGCAGTCTAAGTTGTGTGCTGTAGTCGTTTCACCTCTGCGCTGGTTGCAGTTGGTTTTGGATGCCCAGGCCAAACGCAGTGACTGATAATTAGTATCTGGATCACAGACCAAGTGACGGGCCAAGCAGAAGTCGATCACTGCGAGAGACAAGGGGGAAAAAAGCCCCAACGTCATTCAATATTCTTTAAAATAAGGATAGCTTATTAGGGATGTCCCACTCGCTCCGATACTGGCCTATTTTGCTGTACTCGTCAATAACTCGCTCAGGACAGCACCCTACAGGGCTTGGGAACCGACGTCACAGCGCAATGCATTGTGGGAGGTAAACAATGCGCCGCTGCCATTTTTTGAGGCTAGCAGGAGAGACCGACTTAGAACAAGAAAACAGCAGGATGCTAAAAGTTCAAAAAGAAAGAAAAGACCGGTACCAAGATAAACTTCTTCCCGAGGCAAGGAGACGATATATGGAGAAGATTGCATTAATCGGAGATAAGGATCCAGATGAAATGCTGGTTACAGAGTGGACCCGTGACCCTGAACTTCTGCTTCCTCTAACATTCCACGATATTTTCACATACTTGGTTTCGGAATGACACGTCCCTGGAAGCTCATGCACAGTTTACGAACGGCTGGGTCCAAGATATGGAAGCCTGCAAACTGATGGGCTCAGACAACATAGTCATTGGTAAGCATCTGAGTGGCTCGGCTAAGTGCTTTTCCAGGGTCACATTCATTCATGTGTTTGAATGAGGCTTCCTTGTCGCCTGTTAGCATGCTAACCACACTGTAAATAGAGGCTGTTACAAAATAAAAGGGAGCTTTACAGGCAATTTCAATGAAAAATGGGAGAAAGTATGAAGGTAATTGTCCAATTATGACACATAATTTTACTTATCGGAATGAAAATGCCTAGAGCAAACTTTCAGGTAGGATGAGATGTTAGCAAAATGTATGTCTGTGCGTCTTGCAGCTGCTATCCATGCCATCCGCTTCCTCCGGGTTACTTCTGACACAAAACTCCCTTGATTTTGTTTTCATGTTGGAAACGGAAAAAAATAAAAAAATAAAACCCAGTTTTTTTTTCAGTTTTTTTCCAACTCGATCATGTGCAGGAACATTGCAACCCACAGCACAGCAAACGTTCGGGAGGCAATTGCCATTCTGACATTCCTCCACTCCGACATGGTCCGAAACTGTCAGAATAGCAAGAACTAAAAATTTCTACTAAACGTCTCATCATTCTGGCATTTTTTTTCATTCTATGGTAGAAATGACATCCCACAATTCTAATAATTCCTTTAAAAACCTCCTTCGGCATTCAGATTTTTACGTACTTTTACAGCATCAAAGACTCCACAACCTCGCAAAGCAACTTAATAATCTGTTATCAAAATCTCCTGAAACGGGAATTATAATCTGCCTCCACGTATTAATGTAACTCCAGCTGGTCTGAAACATGTTAGATTCATGTCTGAATCTCAGGATCACTGACTGTCAGCAGAAAAATCCCCGTCAGTCACCGCAGCCAGCTGGAGCCAAGCTCTCCACAGAGCCACTGTGGAGAGCGGCTGGCATCATAATGCAACATTAATAACTGCAGTTACAGATATCAATGATAGCGCTGCAGGTTACACCTGAAGTCACTGACTAATTCCAGCGAAAACGTGTGAATAATGTCCAGTCTCCATGCTGTACAGCAGGGAAGGGCGCATCATTTTGTGCATTTATGGATGCCGGCATTACACTTTTTTTTTTAAATCTCCGGACGCCGCAGCTTGTCAAGATTCAGTGAAATGGTTCGGAATGAAGCCGCATCATCCAGATAAACACTGAGCTCCATCAGAACTGTTTAAAAATCTGATTTCAGAAGCTAAAACTTTATTTAGGAAATTAATCAGAACACACAGTTAAAGAAAGCACCGGCGCGCTCGCTCTCGGCATAATTTAAAAAGCAATAGGAGATGATTGCCCACAGCACTGTTGATTATATCTAAATCATTTAGCTTTTTTAATTTTTATTTCTTAATATGCTTTTTAATATATATTTTAGATAAGTAATCTATTTGCCATCATTGCATCCTCTCATCTGTTTATAAGCAAACGCACTGCAGTTTCATATTTGGAGGGTTTGGAGGGGAAACTCGATTTCATTTCTTGGCATTTTACCAAATTATGTTGTGGCAGCATATATATTTATTCATTTGCAGAAGCTAAATTCCTAATGAGGCTCTCTTCATCGTTTGCAGTTCAGCATCGGACAGCGCTAAGTCAGTCTCTTATTAACAGCGTTTCCTTACATGGAAAGCCTTGTTGGAATGGTGTGACGTTTGTGTGCGAGAATAGCAGGATTTCGGGGTCGTGGTTGTTGAAATGACAGTATGTCAGAATGCCAGCATGTAACCAGCAAGTTCTATCCATGTTGCGTACATAGCCCAACTTCGAACAATGGCCTTCAAAAATGGAGAATCCTCACGTCGACCCCGCGGGGCTTACGCTGTGACGTCACGT
>JALJCO010000386.1:0-13174 GCA_023101725.1 Atherinomorus stipes | reverse complement strand
GGTGTGGTTGCTGTGGAAACGTGATGGATCAGAGTTCACTCAAGTTTGAAGGCCACGAGCAGCCATGACATGATTTATTTAAAGTTTAAGAACAAAATATTTCACTAAAGTTAAAATCTTTTAAAACCTGAATCAGATTTCTGTCAATTGACAAACATTTTGTGTCATCTGTCATGATGCACCATGTAGGCCTACACGACTCTGTAAGTTCAGGATTCTCGTTTTTTTTTTTCTTTTGTACTTCTCTATGATTTCAGATAATGAGCCACAGAACACGCATATATACACATACATATATATGTATATTTGGAGTGCAACAATGCATGTATTTGTATCGAACCATGAGCACTGTGTATTGAATATTAAACTACAATATCCGGAAAAAGTTCTTGTATTTCTGTAATTCAACGTAAAAGGTGCAATTTACATATTGTATAGATAAATAAGATTTGAATCATATATTTCCAGCTTTTGTTTGTTTGGATGTTGCTGATTAGAAGTTGCAGCTTCAGAAAACCTCAAATTCTAAAACTAAAAAAACTAGAATATTGTGAAAAGCTCCAGTATTGTAGGTTCAGAGTGTCACATTCTAATCAGGTCAGTAATCCAAACACCTCCATAAGTACCCTGAGCCCTTAAAAAGTCTCTGTGTTGGTTTAGAAGAATTCACAATCATGGGGAAGATGCTGATCTGACAGTTGTGCAGAAAACCATCATTGACTCCCTGCACAAGGTGGAAAGTCACAAAAAGTGATAGAAAAGAAGCTGGATGTTCTCAGAGTGTCTCAAAGCACATTAATGGACAGTCAAGTGGAAGGAAGAAGTGTGGAAGAAAACGGTGTAGAAGCCGGAGGGCTGACAGCAGCCTGGAGAAGATGGTCAGGAAAGGGCCTTTCAGACGTGTGGAGGACTTCATAAGGAATGGACCTGTGAGCTTCATCAAGTCCAGCATCAATGCAGCCGTCTACCAGGACATTTTGGAGACCTTCATGCTTGCTTCAGTGGACCAGCTGTATGGGGATGCAGACTTCATCTTCCAGCAGGACTTGGCACCTGCCCACACTGCCAAAACTACAAAATCCTGCTTCAACAACCATGGATCACCATGCTGGATTGGCCCGCAAACCCACCTGACCTGAACCCCATTGAAAACATGTGGGGCATCGTCAGAGAAAGCTGAACGGGAAGAGAGCAAACAATAAAGAAGAGTTCAAGGCTGTGATGGAAGCATGTTGGTCTCCTTAACAGCTGAGATATGCCACAAGCTGCTAGCATCCATGCCACGCCGGGTTAAAGCTGCTAGCATCCATGCCACGCCGGGTTAAAGCTGCTAGCATCCATGCCACGCCGGGTTAAAGCTGCTAACATCCATGCCACGCCGGGTTAAAGCCGCTAGCATCCATGCCACGCCGGGTTATAGCTGGTAGCATCCATGCCACGCTGGGTTAAAGCTGCTAGCATCCATGCCACACCGGGTTAAAGCTGCTAGCATCCATGCCACGCCGGGTTATAGCTGGTAGCATCCACGCCACGCCGGGTTAAAGCTGCTAGCATCCATGCCACGCCGGGATAAAGCTGCTAGCATCCATGCCACGCCGGGTTATAGCTGGTAGCATCCATGCCACGCCGGGTTATAGCTAGTAGCATCCATGCCACGCTGGGTTAAAGCTGGTAGCATCCACGCCACGCTGGGTTAAAGCTGCTAGCATCCATGCCACGCCGGGATAAAGCTGCTAGTATCCATGCCACGCCGGGTTAAAGCTGCTAGCATCCATGCCACATGGGGTTAAAGCTGCTAGCATCCATGCCACGCCGGGTTAAAGCTGCTAGCATCCATGCCACGCCGGGTTAAAGCTGCTAGCATCCATGCCACGCCGGGTTAAAGCTGCTAGCATCCATGCCACACCGGGTTAAAGCTGCTAGTATCCATGCCACGCCGGGTTAAAGCTGCTAGCATTCATGCCACGCCGGGTTAGGGCTGCTAGCATCCATGCCACGCCGGGTTAAAGCTGGTAGCATCCATGCCACGCCGGGTTAAAGCTGGTAGCATCCATGCCACGCCGGGTGAAGGAGTCATTCATGCAAAAGGGCCCAAACCAAGTACTAACTACAGATGCAAGATTTTATTTTAGGAGGCCTGATATTTTTGCTTATAAAATCCTTTTATAATTATAAAAAATTTGTGAATTTTTAAAAAATATTTTTATAAAAAAGTAAAAAAAATTCTGGACTGCGCTGCTAGGTAGCTGCAGTTTGTAATAGCTCTCCCTAAACTTTTGTGTTTTTTTCAAATATAGCTGTCTTTTTTTATTGACATTACTTGTCAAATTAGGTTTTTCCTGGAGGATTTTTTATGCTGGTTTGAAGGCTGTGCAATTCAGGAAATTTTTCCTCATATATTTGGCATTTTTCACTACTTGTTATGATGTGTATCCATAGCAACGGAAGAATTGCTTACCACCGGGATCAACTGTTAAAACTCTCCCAAATCAAGATTACCAGCGAAATAACACGTCAAATCCCAGTGGAGTTAATGAGAAAGAGAAGAGGATGCAGGGCAGGGGGTAAGGCAGAGAGAAAAACGGTGGAGATTTAAACCGTTTCTTCCAACTGTTGTGATGGGTAATGTAAGATCGCTAGCTAACAAGATGGACCAGTTTAAAGCGCTAACAAGGTCTCAGAAAGAGTACAGAGAATGCAGTATCATGTGTTTCACCGAGACATGGCTGCATGAACACATCCCGGACTGTAATGCGTCTGTATGTCACGGGGGTGGTCCTTTGTAGATACCGGCGACTGCAGGAGGAGGGGAAAGAAAGACAGGCCTCGCCAGCAGGTGGTGGTTAAAAGAAATAAAAGCTTTATTAAAGAAATAAAACAAATAAAACTACTAAACTAAAAAGTAATAAAATAATCCTAAAAGTCCAACCTAAAAAGTTATGAAAGGAAAAGGATAAAAAAGGATAAAAAGGGGCTTGCAGGGGTGGCAGTGGCCGGCGTCCCTCTCGGCGTCCCTCTCGGTGTCTCTCTCGGCGTCGTCCTGGGTCCATGGCGGCTGCTCCTCCTGGCAGCCGCCCTCCTGGCCATAGGCTCCCCCGGGACTCCAAGCCTGCTTTGTGGCCCGGGCAGTCACTCCTCCGGGCCCTCCGACTCCCGGGCCACTCTTCTGCGTCGCCGTCGCCGTCTCCACTGCTGCCGCCGCTGCTGCCCCACCACTGCTTCGAGCCCCCCAGCCGGGGGACTCACGTCCTCCCCCGGCTGCGCCTCCTGGACCCAGTCCTCCTCAGTCCTTCTGCAGCCTCCTTCTGTTGTCCGCACACCGGCTTTTATCTGCAGCTTTCAGTTAAGCCAGGGGAGGAGTCCTTCTCCCCAGGTGCTGCCAATCAGTTCGTTAAAAGCTCCCACTAGCTTGGGAATAAAAACAGGGTTAAAACCACACAAAAAAACCATAACAAGCATGCTAAAAACCAAGCTAGTGGGCAGAGTCCAGTCTCTGGCAGCACCCGGTTGTTCACCCTGTGACATGTACACGGCTTCAAGACGGTCCGTGCAGACTGAAATAAACAGCTCAGCGGGAAGCTAAAGGGAGGTGGAATTGCAGTGCTGGTCAATCAGCGTTGGTGCCATCCAGGACACATCACTGTCAAGGAGAAGATCTGCACAAGAGACATTGAACTGTTAGCTTTGAGTTTCCGTCCATATTTTTTACCCAGAGAGTTTGCCTGTGTTATTCTGGTAGCAGTTTATATAATACCAGGTACCGCACCAGAGACAGCCTGTGATGTCATCAGCTCCGTCGTGGCTAAACTACAAACACAGCATCCAAACTCTTTCATAGCGATCTCTGGAGACTTCAACAACGTCTCCCTCTCTGCTACGTTACCAACTTTCCAGCAGTTTGTCAGCTGCTCCACCAGAGAAAATAAGATGTTGGACTTATTTTATGCAAATACTAATGTGGCAAGGTACGCAACGGAGGGCCCGGGCGGGCTTTGAACCCCAGACTCCCGGGTGAAAGCCATGCACGCTGACCATTCAGCCAAAGGGACATCCCTGTGGCCAAGTAGCCAGCGCACATGATCAGTCGGAGGCATAGTGACAGGACCGTCAACTGCCACATCTCTCCCCCTCTTTCCACAAGCACGTCCTCGTGCTCCGCGCAGGGTGCCACCAATTAGGAATCCATGGACCGTTTACTGGCATTGCACATGGATCCTGCCGACAACGCCAGAAAGTGGCAAGGTACGCAACGGAGGGCCCGGGCGGGCTTTGAACCCCAGACTCCCGGGTGAAAGCCATGCACGCTGACCATTCAGCCAAAGGGACATCCCTGTGGCCAAGTAGCCAGCGCACATGATCAGTCGGAGGCATAGTGACAGGACCGTCAACTGCCACACTAAGAATGCATACAGCTCCTCTGCCCTGCCTCCTTTAGGAAGATCAGATCATAATCTGGTTCTTCTCACCTCCACCTACAAGCCCATCGTTCAGCAGCAACCAGTCATTAGGAGGACGATTAAAACCTGGTCTACTGAGGCTGAAGATGCTCTGAGGGGGTGCTTTGAGGCCACAGACTGGAATGTCCTCTGTGAACCTCATGGAGATGACATCAACACCATGACTGAGTGTGTGACAGATTACATAAACTTCTGTGTGGACAACATCGTTCCAACAAGAACAGTGAGGTGCTTCCCCAATAACAAACCCTGGATCACCAGTGACCTGAAAAAGCTGCTGAACATCAAAAAGAAAGCTTTCAGGGATGGAGACAGGGAGTTACTGAAGACCACACAAAAACAACTGAAAACACAGACTAAGAAGTGAAGGAGGACGACAGGAAGAAGTTGGAGAGCAGCTCCAGCAGAACAACGTGAGGGATGTGTGGTTGGGAATGAAGAAGATCACTGGCTTCAAGTTAAAGGGGGACCAGACTGACGGAGGTCTGGACAGAGCTAACGAACTGAACATGTTCTTCAATAGGTTCAGTTCCCCCTGCCGACAACCCAACACACCCCACACCCTCCATGAGCCCACAGCTTTCCTGTCCCACCCCCACTCTGTCACCCTGCACCTCAGTCATGGACCTGATCACAGCCTCCTCTCCCCACACATCAGGACATCCTGAGACCTCCTCTCCCTCCACATCAGGACATTCTGAGACCTCCTCTGTCTCCACATCAGGACATCCTGAGACCTCCTCTGTCTCCACCTCCAGCCTGACTGTCTCCTGTGACCAGGTCAAGAAACAACTGGAGAAACTGAACCGGAACAAGGCTGCAGGTCCAGATGGTGTCAGTCCCAGAGTTCTCAAGACCTGCTCAGAACAACTATGTCCGGTTCTCCAGCACCTTTTTAACACCAGCCTGAGACAGAACAGAGTTCCTGTGCTGTGGAAAACATCCTGTCTTGTTCCAGTCCCTAAAAAAACACAACCAGCTGAACCAGATGACTACAGAGCAGAACCAGAACCAGGACCAGAACCAGATGACTACAGACCAGGGGTCTCATTTATAAAACTTTGCGTAGAATCTTTACTAAAAGTGTACGTACGCCCAAAACCAAAAGTTTGCGTACGCCAAAAAATATTCAGATTTATAAAACCGTGCGTACGCACAGATTCAAGCAATTTCCCCTTTATAAATCACACTCTTCCTGGAAGTTTGCGCAGGTGAATTTGGCTCATATTCCGCCTCCTACACGCCCACATTCTACCATAGATGGTCAATGCAAAGTACCTCATGGATGTTTCTGCATATAAATGAGCCAGCTGATCTGAGGCATTTGAAACTGAATTGTGGCGATCAAAAAGAGATTTAAACTAATTCGCGGAGACAGAAGTGGAGGTGCTTGTTGGTGAAGTGGAGCCTCACATAATCATTTTATTTGGGCGTCACAGGAATCACAGATTAACGTAAGTCTGCTGAGTGACAGCAGGTTGTTGTGGCGGTGATGATGTGACGGAGGTCTGTTCCAGAAGTGGCTGTGGAGGAAACGCTGTCAGAGCGACTGTATTCAGAACACAGAACACCTGTTTGGTGTGGTGCAGCGCGACTCCCCTCACGTGCCCTCCCCTCGCCTGTAAACACCTCCGCCGGTCTTTGCTGAGGTTGATGGCTCCACAACGGAGTGCGCTGTGGTCAGCAGCTGCTGATGCGTCGGGGTGGGCACGGTTTCGGTGGTCAGGGTATCTGGGTCCAGTTCATAGACAAAAGCGCTGCAAAAGTAAATGTGATTATTAGCCGGTCATCATCGTGGGCCAGAAAATCCTCATGGTCTCTAAAGACTCTCTCCATCCTGATCCTGCCATTGGCATAGTCTTCAAGCAATGCCAGCGCATCCATTGTAAAGCATTACGCAACAGTGTCACTGCAGTATTTATGTTTACTCAGTAATTACAGTAATTGCTATACAGCTTGTCACAATTAATGGAACAATAATCTTTTATTCTTTTACGTTTTGATGTTTTCTCTTCTGCGCCCCTGCTGCAATGCTTTTTATGTTTTATGTAAAGCATTTGGAATTATCCTGTACATTAATTTGCTTTATAGATAAACTTGTCATTGCTACATAATTTGAAGATAAACATACACTTCGAACACACTGTGCTGTAAGTCCCGAATGGGTGCTTATGGGTTGTATGGCTTAATTGAGGACCATACGAGGGTTTACGAGGGTCTACAGTCTGATATTAATGGTTAAATGCATGAACGTGGCTTAAGTTCATCATCTCACCAGCGGTGCCGCCAGTTTCCCCGTCTCCAAAATGTTCGTGCGCAAAGTTCAGAATGTGCGCACCGGTGCGCACATTCTCCCGTCAGGTTTGTTTTTATAAATCAGAAACTTTGCGTGGAAAATCACTTACGCCACTTTCAAGCCCTGTTTTGTGCGTAAGCAAGCTTTATAAATGAGACCCCAGAACCAGAACCAGGACCAGAACCAGTTGACTACAGACCAGGGGCCTCATGTACAAAGGGTTCGTACGCACAAAAACGTGGCGTACGATCATTTCCACGGTAAAGTCGAGATGTATCAAGAATGGAGTGACCGTGGAAATGTGCGGTGCTTCACGTCAACTTCATGGCTGGCGTACGAACGTTTCTTCAGCTGTGGAGACTTTGGCGACACTTGGAGGCGACGCTGGGAAACTGTTAAAAGAAATAAATGTGAAAACAACCATCCCCAGACTGAGTGATGTGGTCAGACACATGAACAAACAGCCTCATAAACAATTAACGCCTGCGTCTGCAATTATGTGTGGATATAAAAGCGCAAAGTGGAGCAAAACTAGGCTCCTTTCCAGCAGCTGTTTTAGATGGAAGAAAACGTTCGAAATGGTGGATATACAGAGAGAGTGTTTTCAGTGGTCGAGAAGATTTACTGATTTAATGATAACTGGCTGGTCAGACGTTTAAAGACTCGGCCGGTATGGCGATTTAACAGTAGCAGGTCGGCTACATCTACATCCCGGGATTAGGAAACCCCCGAGGCTGTGACGCAGGTGATGCAGGAGGAATTCCCAATGCTGCACGTCCTCTTATGTTAATAGATTGTGTCAGCTGATAAATACAGTATTTCCCGTGACATCAGGCTGTGAGGAGGCGACTGTATAAACACACGTTTCACAAATATATATTTATTTACTTTTAGAAAAACCGGAGTCACCCGCGTGAACTCCCACCACCTCTGAAAGACGAAATGCAGTCACGAGCAGCCGTCCTCTGCTTCACATCCAACTTGAAGTTGGACCACTTTGTTTTTCGGCTTGTGTGCGCGACTCTGACCCCACATCTTTGACCGCGACACACACTGTCCCATTAACTTTTCTGATGGGTGTGTTGCCGGACAACAGCGTGTTAAAGTTCACATTTTTGCGCATTTATACTTAAACAAGCTGCCTCAAGTTCGTTCTCCGTGAATTTTTTTCATTTTCATTCACTGTCATGCTCATATTTTGTCTTTCTGATGGTGCAGAGAGGAGAATCTCCGCTGCAGATCTCATTTAAATGTCATTTGCGTATTTATGTTGGGGGTGTGGACAGGGAGGCGTCAGGTACTCCAACATGTGCGCTCAATTCCACGTTGATTGGGACGTACAAAGGAAAAGTACTTGGATCCATGCGTGCGCACAGTTTCATACATCTGAAAACTTTTGTGCGTATGACGTTTTCAGGATTTGATCGTACGCCGGGTTTCAGTAGGAAATCCACGCAACTCTTTGTACATGAGGCCCCAGGGGTCTCATTTATAAAGCTTGCTTATGCACAAAACAGGGCCTGAATATGGCGTAAGTAATTTTCCACGCAAAGTTTCAGATTTATAAAAACAAACCTGAACCGGAAAATGTGCGCACCTGCACGCAAACTCTGAACCTTGCGCACGAACATTTTGGAGACGGGAAACTGGCGGCACCGCTGGTAAGATGATGAGCTGAAGCCACGATCATGCATTTAACCATCATACCAGACTGAAGACCATCGTAAACCCCCGTCTGTTCCTGGATTGAGCTGTACGATCCGTAAGCCTCATTTCAGAGAGCTACAGTAGGCTGCAGCTTCAATTATATAGGATGACAGTTATTGGTAGGTTACCTGTAACAAGGTGTGGAGGCTGATTGTAATTACTGAGGAAACGGTGACACTCGTACATAATGCTTCACAACGGACGCGCTGCACTGCTGGAAGATCATGGAAAGAAGAGGATAAAGATGGGGCGGTGATTAGCTCAGTTGGTTGAGCAGCTGCCCCATGAACAGAGGCTACAGTCCCTCAGCGCAGTCGGCCCCGGTTCGATTCCCGGTCGAGGACCCTTTGCTGCATGTCACTCCCCACTCTCTCTGCCCCTTTCCTGTCACTATACACTGTTGTATAAAGGCCACTAGTGCCCAAAAATCCTTTAAAAAAAAAAGAAGAGGATAAAGATGGAGAGTTTTTAGAAACCACCAATATTCCTACATGATTACTGACTGATACCGATAGATTCCCCTGAGCAACCTTCCCGAACTGGGGATTCTTCATTCATTTGAGGGTCGCCAGACGATTGTAATCGTTGTAAACTAAATACATTTAGAATTTTTAGGGTTGTCAAAATAAATCTGTTAATGCAGGGAGATTAATCTGTAGGAATATAAACGCATTCATTTTCTAAGAAATAACTTAGAGCCTAACTCAGAATAAAAATTGCAATTTAGCAATATCTTGCAAAAGCCCCGTCTCATATCTTGGTCAGCTAAGTTGTTTTTTTTTATTATCATGTTTTCTTACAGTTGTGTACATATGTATGATTATTGTTGCACTTGTACTTTTTATATTATAGTTATGTTAGATAGATGTTATATTGTAAAAAAAAAACAAACAAAAAAAAAACAGTATTACAAACATTGAATTTCCCCTCCTGGGATTAAAAGTATTTTTCATTTCATTTATAATCCACCAACCCCCCCCCCCCCCCCCCCATAATTCATGAAGATTCTGACAGTTTTCCAGCCTCACATGTAGATGCTGCAGGATGATCTGAAATGTCGCACAATAAAAAGCTCAGCTGTTGCGGGGGTCAGGAACAACAACGTCTGGTATCTGGGGGGGTCGTAGCTCAGAAAGTTTGGGAGCTCCTGGATCTGTGTGTTAAACTGGACTCGACCGACCCGCCGAATCAGTTTAATCCCAGTGCGCAGTTGTTGACCACAACGCGCTCCGGTGTGCAGCAGCCGTTGTGTTCATTCACCGCTGCAGCAACGTGCTGTCACTTCTGCTTATCTGCGATTCCATTGTGACGTCCAAATATAACGTTCTTTCAACGTTTCACCACCAACAAGCTCCTCCACTTCATTCTCCATCAAACTGCGTTTTCTCGTCTTTTCAGTCGCCACGATCACGTTTAAATGCCTCAGATCAGCTTATTTATATGCAGAAATATCCATGAGGTGCTTTGCATTGACCCTTCATGGTAGAAAGTGGGTATGTAGGGGGGTGCGGGATATGAGCCAAATTCACCTGCGCAAACTTCCAAGGAGAGTGTGATTTATAAAGGGGAAATTGCTTGAATCTGTGCGTACGCCTGGTTTTATAAATCTGAATATTTTTTGGCGTAAGCAAACTTTGGGTTTTTGGCGCACGTACACTTTTAGATCCTGCGCACAGTTTTATAAATGAGACCCCTGAACCAGGACCAGGACCAGGACCAGAACCAGATGACTACAGACCAGTTGCTCTGACATCTCACATCATGAAAGTCCTGGAGAGACTCTTACTGGCTCACCTCAACAAGCAAGTGAAAACCTTTCAGGACCCATTACAGTTCGCATATCGTAATGGGCTTGGGGTTGAAGACGCCATCATCTTCCTGCTTCAGAGAGCCCACTCTCATCTGGACCAGTCAGGCAGCACTTTGAGGGTCATGTTCTTTGATTTTTCAAGTGCCTTTAATACTATTCAGCTGCTTTGCTATGTCAGAAGCTCCATAACTTCCAGGTGGATCCTCCACAACCACCTGGATTTACGACTACCTAACAAACAGACCACAGTTTGTGAGACTGAAAGGTTGTGTGTCTGAAATGGTGGTCAGCAGCACTGAGCACCACAAGGAACTGTACTCTCACCATTCCTCTTTACACTGTACACCTCAGACTTCCAGTACAACTCTGATCCTGTCATCTGCAGAAATACTCTGATGACTCTGCAGTTGTGGGGTGTATCAGTGATGGACAAGAAGCCGAGTACAGGGAACTGGTCAGTCAGTTTGTGAAATGGTAACAATCAGCTCATCTTAAATACCAGCAAGACTAAAGAGATGATTGTTGACTTCAGGAGGAGCAAGAATAAGCAGCATAGTCCTGTCTACATCCTGGAAGAGGAGGTGGAGGAGGTGGAGAACTACAAATACCTTGGAGTTCAGCTGGACAACAGACTCGATTGGAAATGCAACAGTGACTACATCTACAAGAAAGGTCAGAGCAGACTCTACTTCTAAAGGAAGCTGAGATCATTCACCGTCTGCACCAACATGTTGCAGATCTTCTACAAGTCTGTTGTGGAAAGTGCAATCAGCTTTGCAGCATCTGCTGGGGCAGCAGCATCAGAACCAGAACCAGAGACTTGAGGAAACTAAACAAGCTGATCAAGAAAGCTGGTTCTGTGCTGGGGAGAACTCTGGAGCCGCTGGAGATGATCGTTCAGAAAAGAATGCTGCACAAGCTGATGAAGATGATGGAGGATTCTTCCTCCTCTCCACAACACGGTGAAGAATCAACAGAGTGTGTTCTGTGGGAGGCTGCGTCAAGTTCATTGTAGGACGGAGAGATACAGAAATTCATTCCTGCAGCAGCATCACCCTGAAGAACAAGACTGACTGACTTTTTGTTTATTTAAAAAAAACAAAGAAAAAAAAAGTGAGCTTTTACAATCCTGAATTTCCCTTCTGGGTTGAATAAAGTATTTTTTAATTTCATTTCATGCAATATTCTAATTTTTTGAGTTTTTGAATTTGAAGTTTTCTTAAGCTGCAAGTCCTAACCAGCAACATCCAAACAAATAAAAAGCTTGAAACATATTGATTTGCATATTATTTATCTATACAATATGTAAATTGCACCTTTTAGTTGAATAACAGAAATACAAAAACTTTTTCAGGATGTTCTAATTTTTTGGGGTAGTACCTGTATACAGAGTTTTTCATTTACTCTATCAACTTGTGTTCTGAATGTAGGATCTGTGTTCCACTACATCCAGATCTGGTACTTGGAACTACTCCGGTTTCCACGTAGATTATGATCCAGATGGTAAAGCTGTTGTGAACAAAAGGACGTTGGGTTTAAAAAGCTGTGATAGTGTCTTGAGGGCTTTTGTATCAAAAAAAATATTGAATCATGACAGTAGCCTCTTAAACCCCAAGGTCCCCCAATTGGGGGACCTTGAGACTCACTGCAGCAAAAGACGCACAATGTTGCACTAATTATGTAGCAATGTAGCCATACCATACATCAAATTAAACAGGAGAAACTGTGCTACAAGCACATATAAGTCATTTTAACATACACCAAGCATATTAATGTTTAAATATCAAAATCTAAATAAGGTCAGAGCATCCACCCACTCTGCACATTTCCATCGCTACCTCTCTGATACTTCATGGTAGACAAACAAACAGCATATCATATGAAAGCTAAGATCCTGACGATTTCAACAGTACCACTATTATTTCTCTATGACAAAAACTCAGTGAACTAGCAGCCAAAGAATACAAACATAAACAACCGCTTACTTAGAATGACTAACAGAAATTCTGTCTTACACACTTGAACAAAAGTCCCAAGTGTTCCCTTTATTGTGACACCAAAATGACTCAAATAGACCTTGTGGATGCAGAGATATACTCTATTCATTTTGGGTATGTCATTTTCAAGCAGAAACCTTAAAAAGAGCTATAGAGCTTAAGACACTAAGGTATTGAACCGATCCATGAATATTTTGTATTGTTGCACCCCTAATATATACACACACATACTGTATATAAATATACAGACATTGAAAAAGAATTAAGAGACCACCCTTGTTTTCTCTTATTTCTTGGTCATTTAATGCCTGGTACTAAAAGTACATTTGTCTGGACAACTAAAATGATAACAAAAATAGCTTAAAGAGTTTAATTTAAGAACTGATATCTAGCCATTTTCCATGCTTTTCTTGATATATGATTTTCGTTATTACATCAGTAGCTATGGTATTGTACTGCCAAAAATGACTTTTAGGCATTCTAGATTTTCATTTGTCTCTTTTAGTCACACCACAGTTGGTACTCGATTGCATAACCATTATTTTTTATGACAAGGGTGGTCTCTTAATTTTATATACATATATATATCTATATATATATATATAGATATATATATAGATAGATAGATAGATAGATAGATAGATAGATAGATAGATAGATAGATAGATAGATAGATAGATAGATACACACACTGTATATAGGGTGAGTATGGGTAAAGTGGGACAGTTAAGCTTAATCTTTACATGTGATTACTTCTGTAACTAAAAATCACCATTGAGCTCATCAGGACAGCATGAGATTAACACAAAAAGGTTCTTTATGGATGATGTGGATGTTTGGTTCATAATCAGAAATCACGTTGGTATTACATTTTCAGACTGTCCCTGTCTGAAAATGTAAACTGTCC
>JALJCO010000385.1:0-22500 GCA_023101725.1 Atherinomorus stipes | reverse complement strand
GCCACATCTGCTCCTCTGCTGCTGTTAGCCCAGATTCAGAAAGTGGAGCAGAGATGCAGAACAGCTCAGCGTTGGAGAGGTTTGGATGAAGGCAGGAGGAACCCTCCGGCTGCTCCTCGCCGGACTGGGACTGTTCGTACTAATGGGGCGTAGGAGCTCCCAGTCCAGGGCTCACCAAGCCCAGGACCGGGCACATGCACCCCCTCATACCACTGCTGTATGTTTAGCATTTGCTCTTCTGTCTCTGGTTGGCTGCATCCATCTGCATTCTTCTTCTGCTCTTCACCTGGAGATGGCACAGGTGTGACAAGGTGCGCAACGAGATTTGATCCCCCAGAGTCCTGAGCCAGGGCGCATGGTAAGTCGGAGGCATGGTGACAGGACCCCACGCTGTCACATCTCCCCCTCTGTCCTGTGCAGGCTTCCACCCATTACAAATCCATGGACTTATTAAGAGTGGTGGGCCCGATGAAGTGAGACGTCGAGGGTGTGTACAAGAAAAAGGAGGCTTGATACACACCGCGACAAAAAAGGTTCCTAATGAGACGTCGCAGCAGAGCTTGAGTTTTCAACATGGGAATCACATGACCAACGCAGAGCGAGGCCTCGCTTGTGTGTAGGACGTAACGTACCAGTCTGAGAATCCGCTTAAAAACGTGACATACGCTACAGTCATGTCAGAAATTTATTTGGGATGTGCACAACTAATCGATTAATCGATAAGCTGAAACGGCACAAAAGTCAACATCTTTAAAAGTGGTTTGTCCTGAATTCCGTCTCATTGAGCTGACATGCAGCTGTATGGAGCTGTATACAGTCGGAGTGGGGGGAGGGGGGAGCAGCAGTGGGAGGGGAGAGACGTGGCAGCAGAGGGAGAAGTTGTGGAAACGTGAATGTTTTGCTGCAGCTTCACCAGTAAACTCCACACGGATCTTCCAGCAGCAGAGTCCGTGTCTGCAGTTCAGTTCCAGTTCAGTCCAGTTCAGTCCCAGTTCAGTTCAGTCCAGTCCAGTCCCAGTTCAGTCCAGTCCAGTCCCAGTTCAGTTCAGTCTAGTCCAGTCCAGTCCCAGTTCAGTCCAGTCCAGTCCAGTCCAGTCTAGTCCTAGTTCAGTCCAGTCCAGTCCAGTCCAGAAGTTCAATCCAGTCCAGTCCAGTCTAGTCCTGCCTTCAGTTCAGTCCAGTCCAGTTCAGTTCAATTCCAGTTCAGTCCATTTTAGTTCCAGTTCAGTCCAGTTCAATTCCCAGTTCAGACCAGTTCTGTTCCAGTTCAGTCCAGTTCAGTTCCAGTTCAGTTCCAGTTCAGGTCCAGTTCAGTCCAGTCCGTTCGTCCAGTCCAATCCAGTCCCAGTTCAGTCCAGTCCAGTCCAGTCCAGTCCAGTTCAATTCCAGTTCAGTCCAGTTCAATTCCAGTTCAGTTCCAGTTCAGTCCAGTTCAGTCCAGTTCAATACCGGTTCAGTTCCAGTTCAGTCCCAGTTTAGTTCCAGTCCAGTCCAGTTAAATTCCAGTTCAGTTCAAAGTTCAGTCCAGTTCAATTCCAGTTCAGTTCCAGTTCAGTCCAGAGTTTAGTTCCAGTCCAGTCCAGTCTAGTCCCAGTTCAGTTCAGTCCAGTCCAGTCCAGTTCAGTTCAATTCCAGTTCAGTCCATTTTAGTTCCAGTTCAGTCCAGTTCAGTCCCAGTTCAGTCCAGTCCAGTCCAGTCCTGAAGTTCAGTCCAGTTTAGTTCCAGTTCAGTCTAGTCCAGTCCCAGTTCAGTCCAGTTCAGTTCAGTCCAGTTCAGTCCAGTTCAGTTCCAGTTCAGTCCAGTTCAGTCCAGTTCAGTTTCAGTTCAGTCCAGTTCAGTTCCAGTTCAGTTCCAGTTCAGTCCAGTTTAATTCCAGTTCAGTTCCAGTTCAGTCCAGTTCAGTCACAGTTCAGTTCCATGTCAGTCCAGTCCAGTCCCAGTTTAGTTCAATCCAGTTCAGTCCAGTCCCAGTTCAGTACAGTCCTGTCCCATCCCGTCCCGTCCAGTCCATTCTAGTCCCAGTTCAGTCCAGTTCAGTTCCAGTTCATTTCGAGTTCAGTACAGTTCAGTCCAGTTCAGTTCCAGTTCGGTTCCAGTTTAGTCCAGTTCAATTCCAGTTCAGTTCCAGTTCAGTCCAGTCCCGTCCCGTCCCGTCCAGTCACGTCCAGTCTAGTTCCAGTTAAGTTCCGTCCAGTCCAGTCCAGTTCAGTTCAATTCCAGTTCAGTCCAGTCTAGTCCAGTTTATTTTCAGTCCAGTCCAGTTTAGTTCCAGTTCAGTTCAGTCCAGTCCCCGTTTAGTTCAGTCCAGTCCAGTTTAGTTCCAGTTCCGTCCATTTCAGTTCCAGTTCAGTCCAGTTTAGTTCCAGTTCAGTTCAGTCCAGTCCTGTCCCGTCCAGTCTAGTCCCAGTTCAGTTCAGTCCAGTCCAGTCCAGTTCAATTCTAGTCCAGTCCAGTTCAATTCCAGTTCAGTCCAGATCAGTTACAGTTTAGTTCCAGTTCAGTCCAGTTTAGTTCCAGTCCAGTCCAGTTTAGTTCCAGTTCAGTTCAGTCCAGTCCCGTCCAGTCTAGACCCAGTTCAGTCCAGTCCAGTCCAATTCCAGTTCAGTCCAGTTCAGTTCCAGTTCAGTACAGTTCAGTCCAGTTCAGTTCCAGTTCAGTCCAGTTCAATTCCAGTTCAGTTCTAGTTCAGTTCAGTCCAGTCCCAGTTTAATTCAATCCAGTTCAGTCCAGTCCAGAGTCCTGGTCCAGTCCTAGTCCCGTCCAGTCTGAACTGAACTAACCAGTTCAGTTCAGTCCAGTCCAGTCCAGTTCAATTCCAGTCCAGTCCAGTTCAATTCCAGTTCAGTCCAGATCAGTTACAGTTTAGTTCCAGTTCAGTCCAGTTTAGTTCCAGTCCAGTCCAGTTTGGTTCCAGTTCAGTTCAGTCCAGTCCCGTCCAGTCTAGACCCAGTTCAGTCCAGTCCAGTCCAATTCCAGTTCAGTCCAGTTCAGTTCCAGTTCAGTACAGTTCAGTCCAGTTCAGTTCCAGTTCAGTCCAGTTCAATTCCAGTTCAGTTCTAGTTCAGTTCAGTCCAGTCCCAGTTTAGTTCAATCCAGTTCAGTCCAGTCCCAGTCCCGTCCAGTCCTGCCCCCTGGCTCCAGTCTGAACTGAACTAACCAGTTCAGTTCAGTCCAGTCCAGTCCAGTTCAATTCCAGTCCAGTCCAGTTCAATTCCAGTTCAGTCCAGTTCAGTTCGAGTTCAGTCCAGTTTAGTTCCAGTTCAGTCCAGTCCAGTCCAGTTTAGTTCCAGTTCAGTCCAGTTTAGATCCAGTTCAGTTCAGTCCAGTCCCAGGTTCAGTTCAGTCCAGTCCAGTCCCAGTTCAGTTCCAGTTTAGTCACAGTCTAGTCCCAGTTCAGTTCAGTCCAGTCCAGTCCAGTTCAGTTCAATTCCAGTTCAGTCCATTTTAGTTCCAGTTCAGTCCAGTTCAGTCCCAGTTCAGTCCAGTCCAGTCCAGTCCCAGTTCAGTCCAGTTTAGTTCCAGTTCAGTCCAGTCCAGTCCCAGTTCAGTTCAGTCCAGTTCAGTCCAGATCAGTTCCAGTTCAGTCCAGTTCAGTCCAGTTCAGTTCCAGTTCAGTCCAGTTCAGTTCCAGTTCAGTCCAGTTCAATTCCAGTTCAGTTCCAGTTCAGTCCAGTTCAGTCCCAGTTCAGTTCCATGTCAGTCCAGTCCAGTCCCAGTTTAGTTCAATCCTGTTCAGTTCAGTCCCAGTTCAGTACAGTCCCGTCCCATCCCGTCCCGTCCAGTCCATTCTAGTCCCATTTCAGTCCAGTTCAGTTCCAGTTCATTTCCAGTTCAGTACAGTTCAGTACAGTTCAGTTCAAGTTCAGTTCCAGTTTAGTCCAGTTCTATTCCAGTTCAGTTCCAGTTCAGTCCAGTCCCGTCCTGTCCCGTCCAGTCACGTCCAGTCTAGTCCCAGTTCAGTTCCGTCCAGTCCAGTCCAGTTCAATTCCAGTTCAGTCCAGTCTAGTCCAGTTTATTTTCAGTCCAGTCCAGTTTAGTTCCAGTTCAGTTCAGTCCAGTCCCCGTTTAGTTCAGTCCAGTCCAGTTTAGTTCCAGTTCAGTCCAGTTCAGTTCCAGTTCAGTCCAGTTTAGTTCAAGTTCAGTTCAGTCCAGTCCCAGTTCAGTCAAGTCCTGTCCCGTCCAGTCTAGTCCCAGTTCAGTTCAGTCCAGTCCAGTCCAGTCCAGTCCAGTTCAATTCTAGTCCAGTCCAGTTCAATTCCAGTTCAGTCCAGATCAGTTACAGTTTAGTTCCAGTTCAGTCCAGTTTAGTTCCAGTCCAGTCCAGTTTAGTTCCAGTTCAGTTCAGTCCAGTCCCGTCCAGTCTAGACCCAGTCCAGTCCAGTCCAGTCCAATTCCAGTTCAGTCCAGCTCAGTTCCAGTTCATTTCCAGTTCAGTACAGTTCAGTCCAGTTCATTTCCAGTTCAGTCCAGTTCAATTCCAGTTCAGTTCTAGTTCAGTTCAGTCCAGTCCCAGTTTAGTTCAATCCAGTTCAGTCCAGTCCCAGTCCCGTCCAGTCCCGTCCAGTCTAGTCCCAGTTCAGTTCAGTCCAGTCCAGTCCAGTTCAATTCCAGTCCAGTCCAGTTCAATTCCAGTTCAGTCCAGTTCAGTTCGAGTTCAGTTCGAGTTCAGTCCAGTTTAGTTCCAGTTCAGTCAAGTTCAGTACAGTTTAGTTCCAGTTCAGTCCAGTTTAGTTCCAGTTCAGTTCAGTCAAGTCCCAGTTCAGTTCAGTCCAGTCCCGTCCAGTCTAGTCCCAGTTCAGTTCAGTCCAGTCCAGTCCAGTTCAATTCTAGTCCAGTCCAGTTAAATTCCAGTTCAGTCCAGTTCAGTTCCAGTTCAGCTCCAGTTCAGTCCAGTTTAGTTCCAGTTCAGTCCAGTTTAGTTCCAGTTCAGTCCAGTTTAGTTCCAGTTCAGTTCAGTCCTGTCCCGTCCAGTCTAGACCCAGTTCAGTCCAGTCCAGTCCAGTTCAATTCCAGTTCAGTCCCAGTTTAGTCCCAGTTCAGTCCAGTCCAGTCCAGTCTAGTCCCAGTTCAGTTCAGTCTAGTCCAGTCCCAGTTCAATCCAGTCCGGTCCAGTCTAGTCCCAGTTCAGTTCAGTCCAATCCAGTTCAGATCAGTTCAATTCCAGTTCAGTCCATTTTAGTTCCAGTTCAGTCCAGTTCAATTCCAGTTCAGTCTAGTTCAGTTCCAGTTCAGTCCAGTTCAGTTCCAGTTCAGTCCAGTTCAGTCCAGTCCCGCCTCGTCCAGTCCAATCCAGTCCCAGTTCAGTTAAGTCCAGTCCAGTTCAATTTCAGGTCAGTCCAGTCCAGTCCATTTGAATTCCAGTTCAATCCAGTTTAGTTCCAGTTCAGTCCTGTCCCGTCCAGTCTAGACCCAGTCTAGTCCAGTTCAGTTCCAGTTCAGTCCAGTTCAATCCAGTTTAATACCAGTTCAGTCCAGTTCAGTCCTAGTTTTGTTCCAGTTCAGTTCCAGTTCAGTCCAGTCCAGTCCCAGTTCAGTCCAGTCCAGTCCCAGTTCAGTCTAGTCCAGTCCAGTCCAGTCCCAGTTCAGTCCAGTCCAGTCCAGTCTAGTCCTAGTTTAGTCCAGTCCAGTCCAGTCCCAGTTCAATCCAGTCCAGTCCAGTCTAGTCCCAGTTCAGTTCAGTCCAGTCCAGTTCAGTTCAATCCCAGTTCAGTCCATTTTAGTTCCAGTTCAGTCCAGTTCAATTCCAGTTCAGTCCAGTTCTGTTCCAGTTCAGTCCAGTTCAGTTCCAGTTCAGTTCCAGTTCAGTCCAGTTCAGTCCAGTCCCGTCTCGTCCAGTCCAATCCAGTCCCAGTTCAGTCCAGTCCAGTCCAGTCCAGTCCAGTCCAGTTCAATTCCAGTTCAGTCCAGTTCAATTCCAGTTCAGTTCCAGTTCAGTCCAGTTCAGTCCAGTTCAATACCGGTTCAGTTCCAGTTCAGTCCCAGTTTAGTTCCAGTCCAGTCCAGTTAAATTCCAGTTCAGTTCAAAGTTCAGTCCAGTTCAATTCCAGTTCAGTTCCAGTTCAGTCCCAGTTTAGTTCCAGTCCAGTCCAGTCTAGTCCCAGTTCAGTTCAGTCCAGTCCAGTCCAGTTCAGTTCAATTCCAGTTTAGTCCATTTTAGTTCCAGTTCAGTCCAGTTCAGTCCCAGTTCAGTCCAGTCCAGTCCAGTCCCAGTTCAGTCCAGTTTAGTTCCAGTTCAGTCCAGTCCAGTCCCAGTTCAGTTCAGTTCAGTCCAGTTCAGTCCAGTTCAGTTCCAGTTCAGTCCAGTTCAGTTCCAGTTCAGTCCAGTTCAATTCCAGTTCAGTCCAGTTCAGTCACAGTTCAGTTCCATGTCAGTCCAGTCCAGTCCCAGTTTAGTTCAATCCAGTTCAGTCCAGTTCAGTTCCAGTTTAGTCCAGTTCAATTCCAGTTCAGTTCCAGTTCAGTCCAGTCCCGTCCCGTCCCGTCCAGTCTAGTTCCAGTTCAGTTCCATCCAGTCCAGTCCAGTTCAGTCCAATTCCAGTTCAGTCCAGTCTAGTCCAGTTTATTTTCAGTCCAGTCCAGTTTAGTTCCAGTTCAGTTCAGTCCAGTCCCCGTTTAGTTCAGTCCAGTCCAGTTTAGTTCCAGTTCCGTCCATTTCAGTTCCGTTTCAGTCCAGTTTAGTTCCAGTTCACGTCTAGTCCAGTCCTGTCCCGTCCAGTCTAGTCCCAGTTCAGTTCAGTCCAGTCCAGTCCAGTTCAATTCTAGTCCAGTCCAGTTCAATTCCAGTTCAGTCCAGATCAGGTACAGTTTAGTTCCAGTTCAGTCCAGTTTAGTTCCAGTCCAGTCCAGTTTAGTTCCAGTTCAGTTCAGTCCAGTCCTGTCCAGTCTAGACCCAGTTCAGTCCAGTCCAGTCCAATTCCAGTTCAGTCCAGTTCAGTTCCAGTTCAGTACAGTTCAGTCCAGTTCATTTCCAGTTCAGTCCAGTTCAATTCCAGTTCAGTTCTAGTTCAGTTCAGTCCAGTCCCACTTTAGTTCAATCCAGTTCAGTCCAGTCCCAGTCCCGTCCAGTCCCGTCCAGTCCAGTTCAATTCCAGTTCAGTCCAGTACAGTTTGAGTTCAGTTCGAGTTCAGTCCAGTTTAGTTCCAGTTCAGTCCAGTCCAGTCCAGTTTAGTTCCAGTTCAGTCCAGTTTAGTTCCAGTTCAGTTCAGTCCAGTCCCAGTTCAGATCAGTCCAGTCCAGTTCCAGTTCAGTCCAGTCCAGTCCCAGTTCAGTCAAGTCCAGTCCCAGTTCAGTCAAGTCCAGTCCCAGTTCAGTTCAGTCCAGTTCAGTCCAGTTCAGTTCCAGTTCAGTCCAGTTCAGTCCCAGTCTAGTCCCAGTTCAGTCCAGTCCAGTCCAGTTCAGTTCAACTCCAGTTCAGTCCATTTTAGTTCCAGTTCAGTCCAGTTCAGTCCCAGTACAGTCCAGTCCAGTCCCAGTTCAGTCCAGTTTAGTTCCAGTTCAGTCCAGTCCAGTCCTAGTTCAGTTCAGTCCAGTTCAGTCCAGTTCAGTTCCAGTTCAGTCCAGTTCAGTCCAGTTCAGTTCCAGTTCAGTCCAGTTCAGTTCCAGTTCAGTTCCAGTTCAGTCCAGTTCAATTTCAGTTCAGTTCCAGTTCAGTCCAGTTCAGTCCCAGTTCAGTTCCATGTCAGTCCAGTTCAGTCCCAGTTTAGTTCAATCCAGTTCAGTTCAGTCCCAGTTCAGTACAGTCCTGCCCCATCCCGTCCTGTCCAGTCCATTCTAGTCCCAGTTCAGTCCAGTTCAGTTCCAGTTCATTTCCAGTTCAGTACAGTTCAGTACAGTTCAGTTCAAGTTCAGTTCCAGTTTAGTCCAGTTTATTCCAGTTCAGTTCCAGTTCAGTCCAGTCCCGTCCCGTCCCGTCCAGTCACGTCCAGTCTAGTCCCAGTTCAGTTCCGTCCAGTCCAGTCCAGTTCAATTCCAGTTCAGTCCAGTCTAGTCCAGTTTATTTTCAGTCCAGTCCAGTTTAGTTCCAGTTCAGTTCAGTCCAGTCCCCACTTAGTTCAGTCCAGTCCAGTTTAGTTCCAGTTCAGTCCAGTTCAGTTCAGTCCAGTTTAGTTCCAGTTCAGTTCAGTCCAGTCCCAGTTCAGTCAAGTCCTGTCCCGTCCAGTCTAGTCCCAGTTCAGTTCAGTCCAGTCCAGTCCAGTCCAGTCCAGTTCAATTCTAGTCCAGTCCAGTTCAATTCCAGTTCAGTCCAGATCAGTTACAGTTTAGTTCCAGTTCAGTCCAGTTTAGTTCCAGTCCAGTCCAGTTTAGTTCCAGTTCAGTCCAGTCCCGTCCAGTCTAGACCCAGTTCAGTCCAGTCCAGTCCAATTCCAGTTCAGTCCAGTTCAGTTCCAGTTCATTTCCAGTTCAGTACAGTTCAGTCCAGTTCATTTCCAGTTCAGTCCAGTTCAATTCCAGTTCAGTTCTAGTTCAGTTCAGTCCAGTCCCAGTTTAGTTCAATCCAGTTCAGTCCAGTCCCAGTCCCGTCCAGTCCCGTCCCGTCCAGTCTAGTCCCAGTTCAGTTCAGTCCAGTCCAGTCCAGTTCAATTCCAGTCCAGTCCAGTTCAATTCCAGTTCAGTCTAGTTCAGTTCGAGTTCAGTTCGAGTTCAGTCCAGTTTAGTTCCAGTTCAGTCAAGTTCAGCACAGTTTAGTTCCAGTTCAGTCCAGTTTAGTTCCAGTTCAGTTCAGTCCAGTCCCAGTTCAGTCTAGTCCAGTCCCGTCCAGTCTAGTCCCAGTTCAGTTCAGTCCAGTCCAGTCCAGTTCAATTTAGTCCAGTCCAGTTAAATTCCAGTTCAGTCCAGTTCAGTTCCAGTTCAGTTCCAGTTCAGTCCAGTTTAGTTCCAGTTCAGTCCAGTTAAGTTCCAGTTCAGTCCAGTTTAGTTCCAGTTCAGTCTAGTCCTGTCCCGTCCAGTCTAGACCCAGTTCAGTCCAGTCTAGTCCAGTTCAATTCCAGTTCAGTCCCAGTTCAGTCCCAGTTCAGTCCAGTCTAGTCCCAGTTCAGTTCAGTCTAGTCCAGTCCCAGTTCAATCCAGTCCATTCCAGTCTAGTCCCAGTTCAGTTCAGTCCAATCCAGTTCAGATCAGTTCAATTCCAGTTCAGTCCATTTTAGTTCCAGTTCAGTCCAGTTCAATTCCAGTTCAGTCTAGTTCAGTTCCAGTTCAGTCCAGTTCAGTTCCAGTTCAGTCCAGTTCAGTCCAGTCCCGCCTCGTCCAGTCCAATCTAGTCCCAGTTCAGTCCAGTCCAGTCCAGTTCAATTCCAGGTCAGTCCAGTCCAGTCCATTTGAATTCCAGTTCAATCCAGTTTAGTTCCAGTTCAGTCCTGTCCCGTCCAGTCTAGACCCAGTTCAGTCCAGTTCAATCCAGTTTAATACCAGTTCAGTCCAGTTCAGTTCCATGTCAGTCCAGTCCAGTCCCAGTTTAGTTCAATCCAGGTCAGTCCAGTCCTGTCCCGTCCCGTCCCGTCCAGTCCATTCTAGTCCCACGTCAGTTCGGTCCAGTCCGGTTCAATACCAGTTCAGTCCAGTTCAGTTCCAGTTCATTTCAAGTTCAGTCCAGTTCAGTTCCAGTTCAGTCCAGTCCTGTCCCGTCCCGTCCAGTCCAGTCCAGAAAAGTCCCAGTTCAGTTCCGTCCAGTCCAGTCCAGTTCAATTCCAGTTCAGTCCAGTTCAGTTCCAGTTCAGTTCCAGTTCACTCCAGTTTAGTTCCAGTTCAGTCCAGTCCAGTCTAGTTCCAGTCCAGTCCAGTCCAGTTTAGTTCCAGTTCAGTTCCAGTTCAGCCCAGTTCAGTCCAGTTTAATTCCAGTTCAGTTCCAGTTCAGTCCCAGTTTAGTTCCAGTCACGTCCAGTCTAGTCCCAGTTCAGTTCCGTCCAGTCCAGTCCAGTTCAATTCCAGTTCAGTCCAGTCTAGTCCAGTTTATTTTCAGTCCAGTCCAGTTTAGTTCCAGTTCAGTTCAGTCCAGTCCCCCGTTTAGTTCAATCCAGTCCAGTTTAGTTCCAGTTCAGTCCAGTTCAGTTCCAGTTCAGTCCAGTTTAGTTCCAGTCCCAGTTCAGTCAAGTCCTGTCCCGTCCAGTCTAGTCCCAGTTCAGTTCAGTCCAGTCCGGTCCAGTCCAGTTCAATTCTAGTCCAGTCCAGTTCAATTCCAGTTCAGTCCAGATCAGTTACAGTTTAGTTCCAGTTCAGTCCAGTTTAGTTCCAGTCCAGTCCAGTTTAGTTCCAGTTCAGTTCAGTCCAGTCCCGTCCAGTCTAGACCCAGTTCAGTCCAGTCCAGTCCAATTCCAGTTCAGTCCAGTTCAGTTCCAGTTCATTTCCAGTTCAGTACAGTTCAGTCCAGTTCATTTCCAGTTCAGTCCAGTTCAATTCCAGTTCAGTTCTAGTTCAGTTCAGTCCAGTACCAGTTTAGTTCAATCCAGTTCAGTCCAGTCCCAGTCCCGTCCAGTCCCGTCCCGTCCAGTCTAGTCCCAGTTCAGTTCAAGTCCAGTCCAGTCCAGTTCAATTCCAGTCCAGTCCAGTTCAATTCCAGTTCAGTCCAGTTCAGTTCGAGTTCAGTTCGAGTTCAGTCCAGTTTAGTTCCAGTTCAGTCCAGTTCAGTCCAGTTTAGTTCCAGTTCAGTCCAGTTTAGTTCCAGTTCAGTTCAGTCGAGTCCCAGTTCAGTTCAGTCCAGTCCCGTCCAGTCTAGTCCCAGTTCAGGTCAGTCCAGTCCAGTCCAGTCCAACTCTAGTCCAGTCCAGTTCAATTCCAGTTCAGTCCAGTTCAGTTCCAGTTCAGTACCAGTTCAGTCCAGTTTAGTTCCAGTTCAGTCCAGTTTAGTTCCAGTTCAGTCCAGTTTAGTTCCAGTTCAGTTCTGTCCTGTCCCATCCAGTCTAGACCCCAGTCTAGTCCAGTCCAGTCCAGTTCAATTCCAGTTCAGTCCCAGTCCAGTCCCAGTTCAGTCCAGTCCAGTCCAGTCTAGTCCCAGTTCAGTTCAGTCTAGTCCAGTCCCAGTTCAATCCAGTCCGGTCCAGTCTAGTCCCAGTTCAGTTCAGTCCAATCCAGTTCAGATCAGTTCAATTCCAGTTCAGTCCATTTTAGTTCCAGTTCAGTCCAGTTCAATTCCAGTTCAGTCTAGTTCAGTTCCAATTCAGTCCAGTTTTAATTCCAGTTCAGTCCAGTCCAGTCCAGTCCCGTCCAGTCCAATCCAGTCCCAGTTCAGTCCAGTCCAGTCCAGTTCAATTCCAGGTCAGTGCAGTCCAGTCCATTTGAATTCCAGTTCAATCCAGTTTAGTTCCAGTTCAGTCCTGTCCCGTCCAGTCTAGACCCAGTTCAGTCCAGTTCAGTTCCAGTCCAGTCCGGTTCAATACCAGTTCAGTCCAGTTCAGTTCCAGTTCATTTCAAGTTCAGTCCAGTTCAGTTCCAGTTCAGTTCCAGTTCAGTCCAGTCCTATCCCATCCCGTCCAGTCCAGTCCAGTCCAGTCCAGAAAAGTCCCAGTTCAGTTCCGTCCAGTCCAGTCCAGTTCAATTCCAGTTCAGTCCAGTTCAGTTCCAGTTCAGTTCCAGTTCACTCCAGTTTAGTTCCAGTTCAGTCCAGTCCAGTGTAGTTCCAGTCCAGTCCAGTTTAGTTCCAGTTCAGTTCCAGTTCAGCCCAGTTCAGTCCAGTTTAATTCCAGTTCAGTTCCAGTTCAGTCCCAGTTTAGTTCCAGTCACGTCCAGTCTAGTCCCAGTTCAGTTTAGTCTAGTCCAGTCCCAGTTCAATCCAGTTCAGTTCCAGTTCAGTCCAGTTCAGTCCAGTCCAGTCTCGTCCAGTCCAGTCCAGTCTAGTCCAGTCCAGTCCAGTCCAATCCAGTCCCAGTTCAGTCCAGTCCCGTCCCGTCCTGTCCAGTCCATTCTAGTCCCAGTTCCGTTCAGTCCAGTCCGGTTCAATTCCAGTTCAGTCCAGTTCAGTTCCAGTTCATTTCCAGTTCAGTTCCAGTTCAGTTCCAGTTCAGTTCCAGTTCAGTCCTGTCCCGTCCCGTCCAGTCCAGTCCAGTCTAGTCCCAGTTCAGTTCCGTCCAGTCCAGTCCAGTTCAATTCCAGTTCAGTCCAGTTCAGTTCCAGTTCAGTTCCAGTCCAGTCTAGTTCAATTCCAGGTCAGTCCAGTCAAGTCCAGTTCAATTCCAGTTCAGTCCAGTTCAATTCCAGTTCAATTCCAGTTCAGTCCAGTTCAGTCCAGTTTAATTCCAGTTCAGTTCCAGGTCAGTCCCAGTTCAGTTCCAGTCCAGTCCAGTCTAGTCCCAGTTCAGTTCAGTCTAGTCCAGTCCCAGTTCAATCCAGTCCAGTCCAGTCTAGTCCCAGTTCAGTTCAGTCCAGTCCAGTCCAGTTCAGTTCAATACCAGTTCAGTCCATTTTAGTTCCAGTTCAGTCCAGTTCAATTCCAGTTCAGTCTAGTTCGGTTCCAGTTCAGTCCAGTTCAGTTCCAGTTCAGTTCCAGTTCAGTCCAGTTCAGTCCAGTCCCGTCTCATCCAGTCCAGTCCAATCCAGTCCCAGTTCAGTCCAGTCGAGTCCAGTCCATTCCAGTTCAATTCCAGTTCAGTCAATTTTAGTTCCAGATCAGTCCAGTTCAGTCCCAGTTTAGTTCCAGTCCAGTCCAGTCTAGTCCCAGTTCAGTTCAGTCTAGTCCAGCCCAGTTCAATCCAGTTTAGTCCATTTTAGTTCCAGTTCAGTCCAGTTCAATTCCAGTTCAGTCTAGTTCAGTTCCAGTTAAGTCCAGTTCAGTTCCAGTTCAGTTCCAGTTCAGTCCAGTTCTAGTCCAGTCCTGTCTCGTCCAGTCCAATCCAGTCCCAGTTCAGTCCAGTCCAGTCCAGTTCAATTCCAGGTCAGTCCAGTCCATTTGAATTCCAGTTCAATCCAGTTTAGTTCCAGTTCAGTTCAGTCCTGTCCCGTCCAGTCTAGACCCAGTTCAGTCCAGTTCAGTTCCAGTTCAGTCCAGTTCAATCCAGTTTAATACCAGTTCAGTCCAGTTCAGTCCCAGTTCAGTTCCATGTCAGTCCAGTCCAGTCCCAGTTTAGTTCAATCCAGGTCAGTCCAGTCCCAGTTCAGTCCAGTCCTGTCCCGTCCCGCCCGTCCCGTCCAGTCCATCCTAGTCCCAGGTCAGTTTAGTCCAGTCCGGTTCAATCCCAGTTCAGTCCAGTTCAGTTCCAGTTCATTTCAAGTTCAGTCCAGTTCAGTTCCAGTTCAGTTCCAGTTCAGTCCAGTCCTGTCCCGTCCCATCCAGTCCAGTCCAGAAAAGTCCCAGTTCAGTTCCGTCCAGTCCAGTCCAGTTCAATTCCTGTTCAGTCCAGTTCAGTTCCAGTTCAGTTCCAGTTCCCTCCAGTCTAGTTCCAGTCCAGTCCAGTTTAGTTCCAGTTCAGTTCCAGTTCAGCCCAGTTCAGTCCAGTTTAATTCCAGTTCAGTTCCAGTTCAGTCCCAGTTTAGTTCCAGTCCAGTCCAGTCTAGTCCCAGTTCAGTTTAGTCTAGTCCAGTCCCAGTTCAATCCAGTTCAGTTCCAGTTCAGTCCAGTTCAGTCCAGTCCAGTCTCGCCCAGTCCAGTCCAGTCCAGTCCAGTCCAGTCCATTCTAGTCCCAGTTCAGTTCAGTCCAGTCCGGTTCAATTCCATTTCAGTCCAGTTCAGTTCCAGTTCAGTTCAAGTTCAGTTCCAGTTCAGTCCAGTCCAGTCCTGTCCCGTCCCGTCCAGTCCAGTCCAGTCTAGTCCCAGTTCAGTTCCGTCCAGTCCAGTCCAGTTAAATTCCAGTTCAGTCCAGTTCAGTTCCAGTTCAGTTCCAGTCCAGTCCAGTTCAATTCCAGGTCAGTCCAGTCAAGTCCAGTTTAATTCCAGTTCAGTCCAGTTCAATTCCAGTTCAGTTCCAGTTCAGTCCAGTTCAGTCCAGTTTAATTCCAGTTCAGTCCCAGTTTAGTTCCAGTCCAGTCCAGTCTAGTCCCAGTTCAGTTCAGTCTAGTCCAGTCCCAGTTCAATCCAGTCCAGTCCAGTCTAGTCCCAGTTCAGTTCAGTCCAGTCCAGTTCAGTTCAATTCCAGTTCAGTCCATTTTAGTTCCAGTTCAGTCCAGTTCAATTTCAGTCCAGTCTAGTCTAGTCCCAGTTCAGCCCAGTCCAGTCCAGTTTAGGTCCAGTTAAGTCCAGTCCAGTCCAGTTCAATTCTAGTCCAGTCCAGTTCAATTCCAGTTCAGTCCAGTTCAGTTCCAGTTCAGTTCTAGTTCAGTTCCAGTTCAGTCCAGTTTAGTTCCAGTTCAGTCCAGTCCCAGTTCAGTCCAGTCCAGTTTAGTTCCAGTTCAGTTCAGTCCAGTCCAGTCCAGTTTAGTTCCAGTAAAGTCCAGTCCAGTCCACTTCAATTCTAGTCCAGTCCAGTTCAATTCCAGTTCAGTCCAGTTCAGTTCCAGTTCAGTTCCAGTTCAGTCCCAGTTTAGTTCCAGTCCAGTCCAGTCTAGTCCCAGTTCAGTTTAGTCTAGTCCAGTCCCAGTTCAATCCAGTTCAGTTCCAGTTCAGTCCAGTTCAGTCCAGTCCAGTCTCGTCCATCCAGTCCAGTCCAGTCCATTCTAGTCCCAGTTCAGTTCAGTCCAGTCCAGTTCAATTCCATTTCAGTCCAGTTCAGTTCCAGTTCAGTTCCAGTTCAGTTCCAGTTCAGTCCAGTCCAGTCCAGTTCTGTCCCGTCCCGTCCAGTCCAGTCCAGTCTAGTCCCAGTTCAGTTCCGTCCAGTCCAGTCCAGTTAAATTCCAGTTCAGTCCAGTTCAGTTCCAGTTCAGTTCCAGTCCAGTCCAGTTCAATTCCAGGTCAGTCCAGTCAAGTCCAGTTTAATTCCAGTTCAGTCCAGTTCAATTCCAGTTCAGTTCCAGTTCAGTCCAGTTCAGTCCAGTTTAATTCCAGTTCAGTCCCAGTTTAGTTCCAGTCCAGTCCAGTCTAGTCCCAGTTCAGTTCAGTCTAGTCCAGTCCCAGTTCAATCCAGTCCAGTCCAGTCTAGTCCCAGTTCAGTCCAGTCCAGTCCAGTCCAGTTCAGTTCAATTCCAGTTCAGTCCATTTTAGTTCCAGTTCAGTCCAGTTCAATTTCAGTTCAGTCTAGTCTAGTCCCAGTTCAGCCCAGTCCAGTCCAGTTTAGGTCCAGTTAAGTCCAGTCCAGTCCAGTTCAATTCTAGTCCAGTCCAGTTCAATTCCAGTTCAGTCCAGTTCAGTTCCAGTTCAGTTCTAGTTCAGTTCCAGTTCAGTCCAGTTTAGTTCCAGTTCAGTCCAGTCCCAGTTCAGTCCAGTCCAGTTTAGTTCCAGTTCAGTTCAGTCCAGTCCAGTCCAGTTTAGTTCCAGTAAAGTCCAGTCCAGTCCACTTCAATTCTAGTCCAGTCCAGTTCAATTCCAGTTCAGTCCAGTTCAGTTCCAGTTCAGTTCCAGTTCAGTCCAGTTCAGTTCCAGTTCAGTCCAGTTTAGTTCCAGTTCAGTCCAGTCCCAGTTCAGTCCAGTCCAGTTTAGTTCCAGTTCAGTTCAGTCCAGTCCCGTCCAGTCTAGACCCAGTTCAGTCCAGTTCAATTCAGTTCAGTTCAGTTCAGTTCAGTTCAGTTCCAGTTCAGTTCAGTTCAGTCCAGTCCAGTCTAGTTCAATTCCAGTCCAGTCCAGTTCAATTCCAGTTCAGTACAGTTCAGCTCCAGTTCAGTCCAGAATAGTTCCAGTTCAGTCCAGTCCAGTCCAGTCCAGTGTAGTTCCAGTCCAGTCCAGTTTAGTTCCAATTCAGTTCAGTCCAGTCCCAGTTCAGTTCAGTCCAGTCCCGTCCAGTCTAGTCCCAGTTCGGTCCAGTCCAGTACCGTCCAGTTCAGTCCCAGTTCAGTCCAGTCCAGTCCAGTTTAGTTCCAGTTCAGTCCAGTTCAGTTCCAGTTCCGTCTAGTCCAGTCCAGTTCAGTCCAGTCCACTCCAGTTTAGTTACAGTTCAGTCCAGTTTAGTTACAGTTCAGTCCAGTTCAGTTCCAGTTCGGTTCCAGTTCAGTCCAGTTCAGTCCAGTTCGGTTCCAGTTCAGTCCAGTTTCATTCCAGTTCAGTTCCAGTTCAGTCCAGTCCAGTCCCAGTTTAGTTCAATCCAGTTCAGTCCAGTCCCAGTTCAGTCCAGTCCCGTCCCGTCCCCTCCAGTCCAGTCCAGTCAAGTCCAGTTCAATTCTAGTTCAGTCCAGTTTATTTCCAGTTCAGTCCAGTTCAATTCCAGTTCATTTCCAGTTCAGTGCAGTTTAGTCCAGTTCAATTCCAGTTCAGTTCAGTCCAGTCCCAGTTTAGTTCAATCCAGTTCAGTCCAGTCCCAGTTCAGTCCAGTCCAGTCCCGTATCGTACTGTCCATTTAAGTCCAGTCCAGTCCAGTCCAGTCTAGTCCCAGTTCAGTTCAGTCCAGTTTAGTTCCAGTCCAGTCCAGTCCAGTCCAGTCCCAGTTTAGTCCAGTCCAGTCCTGTCCAGTCTAGTCCCAGTTCAGTTCAGTCCAGTCCAGTCCAGTTTAGTTCCAGTTAAGTCCAGTTCAGTCCAGTTCAGTCCAGTTCAGTTCCAGTTCAGTCCAGTCCAGTCCAGTCCAGTCCAGTTCCATTCTCTCTGATCACACAATGATAAAATAAAACAAACCAGATAAAAACTGATGTCTGGAACACCTGATAAAGAAATAAGATCTGATGTGTTACAGTTTCATACTACTAGTAACTTTGAAAATGACCTAAAATGCCCATCCCTGATATTTATCTATCTGTTTTCTGTCATGCTTTACCAGTTCAGGGTTGCTGGAGCCTTTCCTGAGAGGCAGGTACACCTGGACAGGTGTCCATTCTGTCGCAGGACCAACGCAGGGAGACAGACAACCATTCACACTCACATTCACTCCTAGGGACAATTTAGAGAGACCAGTTGACCTAACATGTCTATGGATGGTGGGAGGAAGCCGGAGAACCCGGAGAGAACCCACGCATACACAGGAGAACATGCAAACTCCACACAGGAAGAACTGTTGGAACTGTTCCAACCCTCCCCAACCGAGATTCGAACCAGCAACCGTCTCACTGCGAGGCTGCAGTGCTCACCACCACACCTCCGTGCAAATCAACAGTATTATCAGGTGTCCTACGATATTTACGTTCTCCTGCATCCTCTGGCCCACAACGGAGATCATCGAAAGAAGATGCCTCAGTAAAGAGATTTCAGTCCGATGGTCACCTAAAGCCAGACTTCCACAGTCCAGCGTGTCCCACAGACCAGGCAGCAGTGTGGATCTGGTTCTAGTCCTGGTTCTGGGAGAATCAGGGTGGTGGATCTGGTTCTAGTCCTGGTCCTGGGGGAATCAGGGTGGTGGATCTGGTTCTAGTCCGGGTTCTGGGGGAACTAGGGTGGTGGATCTGGTTATAGTCCTGGTTCTGGGGGAATAAGGGTTGTGGATCTGGTTCTAGTCCTGGTTCTGGGGGAATCAGGGTTGTGGATCTGGTTCTAGTCCTGGTTCTGGGGGAATCAGGGTTGTGGATCTGGTTATAGTCCTGGTTCTGGGGGAATCAGGGTTGTGGATCTGGTTCTAGTCCTGGTTCTGGGGGAATCAGGGTTGTGGATCTGGTTCTGGTTCACCAGAAACTCAGTACTAACTAGGGTTGTCACGATACTAAAATTTCAAACTCGATATCGATATCTAAAAAAATATTTGATACCATTTTCGATACTAAAGGGGACAAAAAAAAAAAAAAAGGGACAAATATTCAAAAACATAAGAAATACTTGTATGAACTTGAAACTCTTATCTTATACTAGTTGAATGAATGTGCAAATAAATGCAAATATATCCAAAAATAATGCAATCTGACAATATTTTAAGGTTGTCTGAGGTATTATTTTTTAATATGTAAAACATCCAAAATCTAAAAGTGACAATGGGGAAAAATATGACTTTTGACTTTGTGCAAACAACAACAACAATAATAATAACAACAACAACAATAACAGCAACAATGACCCCCCCCCCCCCCACACACACACACACACACACACACACTCCCGCTGCCTCCTTCACCCGCATTATACAGCGATCACACACAGACGGTGAGAAATGTGAATATCATCAGAAGATATTAGAGTGACACATAAATGTTACTGGTGAGTTAATACACGTATTTCTGAAATAAGGTCCAGGTTGGGAAATGCGAACTAGCAGCGGCGCTAACCGTCACTAATGCGTTTTTAAGTTCCATAATAAACGGAAGCTATAGGTAACTAACCTGTCTGAATTCATCATGAAGTTCAGGTTTCGGTCCTGAACATGTTTCGCCAGGTTTGCTGTGCTGCTGGACTTCGTTGCGACCACTTTGACGCCCTGTTTGCACACAGGCCTGTCTACGTCTTTCGCTTTTCCTTCTTCGTCTGCTGCATGTGAAAAACTTCCAAACAGACTTTTTCCTCCTTCATTTTCTAATAAGGCCATCTGGTCTGGACTTCCAGCAGCAGAAACATGAACTGTCAGGATCTCTGCCTGCCTGTCGAGTGTGCACGCACTGCAGTATCGATACCATGGCACATTAGTATCGTTGTCGATACTGCGTTTCAGTATCGATACTTTTCGGAGTATCGATATTTTTGACAACCCTAGTACTACAAACGTTCCGCTGCCGGCGGATTCTATGGTGTTTGGCGGACTGGAAAATAGGAATTGAAATTTAAAAAATCGAGTGATTCTGGGAGAATCGGAGTTAGTCCCGGTTCCCATCAATGCCCGACCCTAACTGTGGCCACAGAACAAGTGCGGCAGTGAACTGCTGAAGATGTCACGTTGGCCCGTGTGCATGAGTATGTGTTGAAAGGACGGCCTCCTTCTGCGGGGTCTGAACTCATGCCTTATTCTCGCCGCTCGGAGCTCAGTGTGCGTGATGGATGTGTTCTGTGGGGAGCTCGAGTTGTTATTCCCCAGAAAGGGTGAAAACACTGTTAAAGTTTCTGCATCAGTCTCATCCAGGAATGTCTAGGATGAAGGGTCTGGCCTGTTCCTATGTCTGGTGGCCGCAGATGGACCAAAATGTGGAGGGGGAAGTAAGCCGGTGTGCTGCATGTCAGGAACATAGTATGTCTCCCTCTATGGCACCCTTGCACCCATGGAAATGGCCCGAGAAACCTTGGACTCAACTCCATGTAGATGATGCGGGTCCATTTTTGGGCAAGATGTTCCTGGTGCTGATTGATTCCTATTCTAAATGGGTGGATGTCTATCCCGTATCAACAGCGACATCTCAGGGGACCACTGAGGAAGCTCAGACAAAGTTTCAGTATCCATGGATTGCCACAAATGTTGGTGAGTGATAATGCTACCTGCTGTACGAGTGCAGAGTCTGCTGATTTCATATCTGTAAAGCATGTGGCTTTGGCCCTTTTCAGCCATCATCAAATGGCCTGGCTGAGAGGGAAGTTCGGACTTTTGAGGAGGGGATGAGGAGAATGCAAGGAGGAAATGAGAGTTTGGAGGCAAAGGTGTCCAGGTTCTTGTTTAGCTACAGAATCACTCCACACTCAACTACTGGCTTGTCCCCGGCCGAAATGCGGATGTCCCGGAGGCTCAGGTCTGCCTTTGATCACTTACTTCCTGATTTGAAGTCCAAAGTGTAAAAGAAACAGTGGAAACAAAAACTTTGTCATGATAAAAAAACTAAACTCAGAAGTTTTTTACCCGGGAATCCAGTGTTTACAAAGAACTCTGGATACGGTCCCACATGGATCCCAGGAATAGTTGAAAGCTGCACGGACCCTCTGTCTTGTACAGTGCTTATTGGAAATGGACAGATCGTGAGGAGACATGGCGACCAAATCAGGAAGAGAGGACTATGTGATGCTCCGGACGGGGATTCCAGGACACCTCAGGCCGTGAGCTGTCCATCATCAGTAATGCCAGAACAAGTGCCCGAGCCTGAAGTCCAGGTTCCTGACTCCTCAGCTCAAGAGAGTGACTCTGTCAGTGACCCCCCCATACTGGTGGCTGAATCTCCGCCAGCACCGCAACAACGGCTAACACCCCCCGTAAGGCGCTCTGCCAGGGAAAGGTGCCCTCCTGATTAAAACAGGCCTTAAGTGATGACAAGAACAAAAACACTCACCAGTCTGCAGACATACAACCCATGGTTGAGTGTATTGTTAAAAATTATTTAACCTTATTATTTAAAATTGTTTACATTAATTACTAAATATTTTGATAGCTTATTTAAGTTCTAAGTCAAGAATTTCATGTTGATTAATTTGTCTTACTTTTGTCTTGCAGCGAATGTTGTATGCAGACTTGAGAAGGGGGATGTCGTATCCTGAAACTCATTTTTTGATGGAGAGGGAACTCTCGGCTCCAGAGCTTTTACCTGGCAGGAAGTCTGTTTCCAGGAAGCCCAGGTCATGTGATTGCCTTTGTCTGTGATGCACATCAAGTGCCATGTGCTCGTAAAGAAGCTGAGAAAACTACTTTTGGGGTCCCCTGCATAATTTTTGCATTCTCTGGAGTCACAATATTATAACCTCCAACTGGGACACACAGAGCTTCAAAACAACGAGCTTACAGCAAAATGCCACAGACTTTCACATACTGTATGTCTGTGCTGAGCATGTTCCCAGCCTGCAGAGACATGCCCTCAGGTTTGTGTCTCTGTTTGGAACAACATACCGCTGTTAGCAGCTCTTCTCTGAACTGACTCTGGCAAACAGTCGTTTCCGCTCAAGACTCACTGACCACAACCTGGAAAATCAGCTGTAAGTTAGGCCAGTAGAGCAACAACAAAAGTTAGTTTGTCCAGTCAGTACATACTCCATGAGAAGCTTTGTCCGCGACAGGACGAGGTTGTGCATGGGTTGAGATTGAGACACCCCTACCCTGCTGTCCTAACAGGACTGAGACGCCCCTACCCCTCTGTCCTGACAGGATTTAGACACCCCCACCCCTCTGTCCTGACAGGACTGAGACACCCCCACCCCTCTGTCCTGACAGGACTGAGACACCCCTACCCCTCTGTCCTAATAGTATTTAGACACCCCTACCCCTCTGTCCTGACAGGACTGAGACACCCCTACCCCTCCGTCCTAACAGGATTTAGACACCCCCTACCCCTCTGTCCTAACAGGATTTAGACACCCCTACCCCTCTGTCCTAACAGGACTGAGACGCCCCTACTCCTCTGTCCTAACAGGATTTAGACACCCCTACCCCTCTGTCCTAACAGGACTGAGACGCCCCTACCCCCTGTCCTAATAGGATTTAGACACCCCTACCCCTCTGCCCTGACAGGGCTGAGACGCCCCTACCCCTTTTGTCCTAATAGGATTTAGACACCCCTACCCCTCTGTCTTGGCAGGACTGAGACGCCCCTACCCCTCTGTCCTAACAGGACTGAGACGCCCCTACCCCTCTGTCCTAACAGGACTGAGACACCCCTACCCCTCTGTCCTAACAGGACTGAGACACCCCTACCCCTCTGTCCTGACAGGACTGAGACGCCCCTACCCCTCTGTCCTAACAGGACTGAGACGCCCCTACCCCTCTGTCCTAACAGGACTGAGACACCCTACCCCTCTGTCCTAACAGGACCGAGACGCTCCTACCCCTCTGTCCTAACAGGACCGAGACACCCCTACCCCTCTGTCCTAACAGGACTGAGACACCCCTACCCCTCTGTCCTAACAGGACTGAGACACCCCTACCCCTCCGTCCTAACAGGACTGAGACGCCCCCTACCCCTCTGTCCTAACAGGACTGAGACACCCCTACCCCTCTGTCCTAACAGGACTGAGACACCCCTACCCCTCTGTCCTGACAGGACTGAGACCAAAACGGAGGGGAATGGCTCTGATGGGGATGATTTTACTCGGATGAATGAAGTATTTGTCCCTCTAAATGCAGTGACGGGTACATCTGGCAAGTTCAGAGTCATCAGAGTATTTCTGCAGATGACAGGACTCAGAGTTGTACGGGAAGTCTGAGGTGTAGAGGAATGGAGAGAGTACTGTCTTTCATCTGATACAGTTCCTGCCTCAGGACGTGTCTGCTGTGTTCAGGTGGGTTAAATTCGCTCTGATCATTCTATTAAACTCAGCATCCAGCAGAGAATGTTCCTCCATCTACATTCATGTGTTTGCTCCTACTGCAACGACTGCATCCTGTCTCTCCATCGCTGACTGTTATGTGTCTGAATCAAAAGGTTAAAACCTTTCCAAATAACGAAGTCCTGCAGGGAGCCTGTTTCTGGAGTCACTAGACACAGCTCTCTTCCCCTCTGCAGGGGTTATACTGGCAGCTCTGATCATTCATCTCTGGCTTTCTGCTGAGCTCATTCATGCAGGATGTTGGTGATAAAATTACTATTAAGCTCATTCATTTGTAAACTGTAAATCATTTTAATGCTAAAGTTATTTCCTCCGACTCCCCTTTTCACAAACACTAGTTGATGGGTTAAACTAGTTTCTGGCATTTTTCCCCAAACACGGTAGTGGGAAAAACCTGCTGAAATCAGCTGCTGT
>JALJCO010000383.1:0-50120 GCA_023101725.1 Atherinomorus stipes | reverse complement strand
GCATCTACTGTAGAACCTTTAATCCCAGTCAGCATCTACTGTAGAACCTTTAATCCCAGTCAGCATCTACTGTAGAGCCTTTAATCCCAGTCAGCATCTACTGTAGAACCTTTAATCCCAGTCAGCATCTACTGTAGAACCTTTAATCCCAGTCAGCATCTACTGTAGAGCCTTTAATCCCAGTCAGCATCTACTGTAGAGCCTTTAATCCCAGTCAGCATCTACTGTAGAGCCTTTAATCCCAGTCAGCATCTACTGTAGAGCCTTTAATCCCAGTCAGCATCTACTGTAGAGCCTTTAATCCCAGTCAGCATCTACTGGAGAACCTTTTAATCCCAGTCAGCATCTACTGGAGAACCTTTAATCCCAGTCAGCATCTACTGGAGAACCTTTAATCCCTGTCAGCATCTACTGTAGAGCCTTTAATCCCAGTCAGCATCTAGAACCTTTAATCCCAGTCAGCATCTACTGCCAATCCCAGCCATCTCATGGCTTACATGCTTTCATGCAGCATCTGCTGGCAGAAATCTGCACGAACGTTCTCCATGTGGTCGGAAACCATCCTGCGGGTTTCTTATTTGAAGCTCCTTTCATGTGTTTCTCTCCGTCGCAGCTTCACCTCAGAGTGAGTCATGCAGACTTCAGACTTCACATGGTAACCGATTCTGGCCCTTTGTAGTCTTGAAAAACGTTTCCCATCGTGGTTGAAGTGGAAGCAGAAACGTTAAATTCAGTCCAGCTTCCTCCGTTGGACAGCTTCTGTCCTCTCAGAGATGTTTCTAACCCGGCGTTCGGGTCAGGAGCTTCCCGGGCCGGTCCCGGTGGCTGCTGGTAGCCGGGGTGAGGAAGTGTGACGGGGGGGGGGGGGGGATTACAAACGCCTGCTGCTGGGAAGCTTTCCTGTCAGAGAGGGGAACCGTGTGGACGGAGGAGCTGATTTATACGTGTGTTTGTGTGGCGAGCAGGACTGTGGCTCACGGGGGGGGGGGCGGCATGGTGACACCACAACACACCCACGGAGGAAATGATGGCAGCTCTGCTCTTCTCAGGGTTAAATGTCAAGTTCTGAGGTAGAAAAAGTTTCTCCCTCATTTCATTTAGGAGGAAAAAACACTTTTTCATGCAAGTCAGTGTTTCTCAAATGGGGGTACTGGGAGACACTTACGGGGGTACATAAGAAAATAAAGTAAAAGGGGGAAAACTTGTTTCATCTTAACAGAAATGACTGCAGTTTGTATGATGAGGTCACTTCAGGTGGTCAGGATTACTACACACGTGCAAATTAGCGATGCAGAAAATGTAGATACACTGAAATCATGTGATATTTTCATATGCAGATATATCAATGTTTAAAAAGGCGGTATTTTACTCACAAAATTTCGCCAGATTTAATCGCTCTGTGATGAAATCCTGCGAGATTTCACGAAATTTTGCAAGATTTCTAAACAGAACTATGAAATTTCATAAGATTTAATTGGTAAAATAGATCAATACCGCATTTTTAATTGAGATGCACCAATCCGACTAGGACTGGGCGATAAGCTGAAAGCTTTACCGACACGACATTTCCAACGATAACCGACGTCATTTTCTTCCATGTCGGTGTGTTCGGTGCTGCGGCCCCTTTAAGAAAGCTGGCAGTGGAATGGCCACACGGGACGTTTTTGTTCTCTCCAACTTGCCGTAGTTTCGTGTAGCGTGACATTCCTGCGCTGGAGCTTCGTGTTTTTCATCATCTTCTGCATGTTTTCTGTACAACATATGTCTGTAAATGATCAGTTTATCTGTTGTCAGTATAAAGTGAGAAACGTTTTGACAATAGTAGTGATGCTAATTGTGTTAGCCTGTCTATGGGTTTTTCAATGTTAAGTTAGCATTCGTGCTAATCGATAGTCGTGTGTGCATTTAATGGGAAAAAAATATCAAAACACTGAAGTATCGCTAAATTTTCATATGCAGATTTTAAATTGATATTAAGATAAGCGATATTGATCTATTTACTAATGAAATCTTGCAAGATTTCATCGTTCTCTTGCAAAATCTTGCGAGATTTCACAAAATCCTGCACGATTTCGTAACAGAGTGACGAAATCTCGCAATATTTCGTCCGTAAACTAGATTGATAATAGGTTTTTAAATATTGACATGATATCAGCATATGAAAATATCACGATATTTCAGTGTATTGATATTTTTCCCAGCCCTAGTTTTCATTATTATCATAATAAATGTACACTTTATTTGTTAATAAATGATATTAACTACATTCATAGCTCTCAATTTACTTTTTTTAAACAAGGATAAATGTTTATTACCAGCCTTCACTCACATGGCACGGTGAACAGTTCATTCATCCAACAGTAGGACTGGATTGGTATCGGGTATCGGCCGATATGCTTTGCCCAGATATCGTATCGGATTGGTTCGGAAAAACTGGATCGGTGCGTTTCTGTTTTTTTAAATATCAATATGATATCGGCATATGAAAATATGGCAATATTTCAGTGTAACGATATTTTTTCCACCCCTTGTGCAAATATACCAAATGCACATTTAAAATAACTTCTGAGTCCAATCATGATGTGAAACGCTGGATTTTTAACTTCTACGTACCTGGGATTAAATGTTTGATGCTTTCACAGATGCTTCGTGATCGAGAACTTGCAAGAATTTTGCAAATGTGTAAATATGTTAAATGACATGCAAATTTTTAAAATATTAGGAAATATATATCAATAAAATTACAAAATATGATTGTAATGCATAAAATATAAAATCCATTTGCAATGACTGATTGTACTTTCATAAATTATCTTATAAAAATTCATTTAGACAGTTTTTAGGTATTTTATGAAAATATAAATGCATCATATATTTTAATTTCAGAATATACATATGTGTACAGATCAAAAGCTCAAATTTGAATATGTAAATAAATAAAAGAATGTAAATGTGTAATTGAAGCAAAGTTTTGTTGAAACTTCTCTTATTTTCCATAAATTTCAGGTTGTTCATAAGAACGTAAATTAAATGTTAACATCTTGATAATAGACTCGTACGTTGTGCTTCTTTATATAAAATAAAGGGTAAAATGTGGGGTTTTCATCATTTCTAGACTATTATTATTTTATTTTACTGGTCTGATCCACCAGATCGTTCCGTCTGTGGTTGCTAAACTAAAATGTAAACCAGCTCTCCTGGTTTTGGGGTACTTGGCAGAAAAGTGTCGTACGGGGGAAGAACGTTGTTAAAATGTAGACAAACAGATGGAACAGAGTTCATCGCTTTCTTTTTATCAATTATTCACCAGTTAATAGTCTCACTTCCCCATGTGAAGTCATCCTGTAAACACACAGCAGGTGCAGAGGTTGCGCTAGACTTTTTTTGTTGTCCGTCATTTTGACTGAAAGGGTCATAAAAATCCAGTCATAATCTATTTCTTACCTGTCACTATAATTAAAATATATACATATAATAATGACATGTTCGGTAGCATTTTTCCATTAAATGCTTGGTTGCTCAGTTGGTGCCGAAGACTGATTTTTTTTTTTTTGTCCCTCATCCTCCACTGCATCAGTCTTCCTTTTTTCACCTCTTTTGTCAACACTATCTTCATTATTGGGCATTTTGAAGAAGCTTCGGACACTCAGCTGCTGTTACATTTTTCCGAGTGAACCCAACAGGCCATGCATCAAGAGAGACAATATGATAACTCGCCATCTAGTGGTCAGGAGTGCAAATTGCAATCTGTCAAAATGACTGACGGCCTTCAGATTTTTCTGTCACCTTTTAAAAAAAACGGTCAATGACGGAAAATATTCGGTTAACGCGACCCCTGAGCAGGTGTGTGCGTGTGTGTGTGCATGCGTGTGCATGCGTGTGTGTGCGTGTGCATGCGTGTGTGTGCGTGTGCATCCCACATGTGCAGAGTTTTATCCCTCCGTCTTATCTGCTGTCTGAACCAGCGGCCCGAGCCCTGCAGGTAGAGTAATTCACTCCAGTCATGTCTGATGAGGATGCCGGTTACCAGGCAACGATGGCATTTAGACGGACCTCCAGATTAGTGAGGCTTATGTCTCTGTGCTGCGAGTGCACGCTGTTTGCTGCACGAGTCCGTGTGTTTCAGAGTTCATCCTGCAGGTGCTACGATGTTACTCGGCATCCATCCCGTCTGTCTGTCCTTCTGGTAAAGGTGAAATATTCCTCGGATCCGTGTAAACAAGTCTGTGTGTGGGACAGTTTTGTTTGTTTTTTTTGTTTTTATTATTTTCAACCACAATTCAAAAGCAATATTTTATTCCAGTAAATTACAATTTTGTAAATTTTATTTATTACTTGTTCCTTTAGTTTCCTATTATATGAATTCCTGTTGTGAATTTAACCTTGTATTTAATTGGCGTAATTTTGAGGACGGCTGTATGTGTGAGAAAGAGGCAGAGGAATGTGTGAGCGACGACTGATGGTGACTCGCCTCCTTGTTCCTGGGTCACAGAGAGACAAAGAGCTGCAGTGTCTGCATGGGAACCGGCGGGGAGGGACGGGACGGGGACGCTGACGAGGATGAGGAAGAGGTGTGAAAACCAGGAAGTAGCGCGTGCAGCTGCAGCATAACTGCTTTCATTTTCATCGGCGCGTCTGCTGACCGCGTTTATTTTCTTCAGCTGATATTTGAGCTCGCTGGTGCAGCCTGAGGCTCATCTGAGGTCATGATACGGCCTGAAATCAATATCATGATATTTTGAGCAGTTCACCTCGGTAACGATAAACGGACGATGACTGGTTACAGACTGGATGGAGTCACGTGACTACAGACGGTACATGTAGCTCAGCATTTATGCTCGACGCACAAGACGGACATTACGTACGTAATTTGGTCCGTTTTCGAGGGGCTTGTTGGTCCGTCACTCAATGCATAAGACTGAGCGATACCAGCGGAAACCGCGGGGTCAGTGATGCGCTGTGGAGCTGATATGCAGGATTGAACCAAAGAAGAAGAACAGGAACCGGAACAAAAGAACACAAAACTGCCAATAGTGGGCTGTGACGTCGCAGTCGCGTCCCGGATGGAATATATATATATATAATATATGTATGTGTCTGTCTGTATGTATGCATGCACAATATTGTAACACCTCGATATATTGTGATATTCTAGGCACTTCAGGAAAATGTAAAATGCAGCTTTAAATAAAAGTTGTACTTATGTACGTCGGATGACTGAAACAACAAAATGAGTCAAAATCAATGAAATCCAGTTTCTCGTCCCATTTAATGAACTTGGAAAAGTTTCTTTCTAACTTAATAAATCTCATAATAAAACCATTTACAATCGTCCCTCGATCATAAATATTTCTCACTTTGGGAAAAACCAACTGAATAGATGTGACAATAAAATAGAAATAAAGTGCTTTTAAAGACAATATTGCCACAGCTGAGCTGGAGTAGTGTAAAGTATAATAGTACACAATTTCATGTGAAATTAGTAATTGCTAGATCTCTGATGGTGGCTCCTGGACGGCATCACCGGCGGCCATCTTACACAGTCAGGCTCTCTCAGGCCCTCTGGTTTCTGAACGAAGGAGAGTGATTTCCACAAACGCAAATAATCATATTTCACTGAAATCTTGATGGATTTACCAACAGTTTGGTTTCTTATGAACGTTAATGCAGCTGTAATTCTGGATGCTTCAACATGTTTAAATTACATTTCTTGAAAAACGACCTAATCGTGTAGCATAGTTGGGCATCACAGCTAATATAGCTAGCCTACTTGCCCAAGTAATAAAAAGCTGAGATTACAATTAGATCTTTAATTAAATAGCAAGGTTTAAGTACATCACTGACTATTTATGATCAATTTTGTCTTCGGTGGTAGCGGTTGTAGCGCGATTAGCTGGGGTGCGTTTCCCAAAATGCTAACGTAATGTAATGTAATTTTACAAACTATGTAGCTAACAGTTTAGCAACTATGGTTTCTGTAAACGCGCCCTGTTTAAAGTCTTATTTACAGACTACAGATGGAGCTTTTGTCCTTCTGTCTGTCTTTTATTGTCTGACGTGCGGACGTTTGACTCCATTGGCCAACAGCACAGGTGAGTAATGTAGCGCTTATATATAGACATCTGAGTAAAACAGTTAAATAAAGTAGTTTATGAGAATGCATATTAGTGCATGTGGAAAATAAACATTTCAGTCATTATAAACTCAGACGTGTTGCTACACGACAGATTGACGGTTTTGGAACCAGAGTGGATGAAGAGTGAACTACAAATATTTCGGACTTCCAGGTGGCTGGTATCGGGACATCCCTAGTGCTGTTTACACGAGAAAATTTACGGACAGCATAAGGACCGATGTATTATAGTCAAGTACTCCGTTTGTAGTATTTTTATAAGAAAGGGCACAAAAGTAGTACCTATTGTGTTCTCCATAGCACAAATATGTCGGCCTGCACATTTAGGAACAGATATGTGGTTCTGACCAAAGTCGAGCAACAAAAAAGTCACGTAAAATTAATGAGAAACATGAAAGGATATTTTCCATAAAGAGTAACTAAGTAAAGTAATGGATTACTTTTTAAAGGAGAGTAACATGTAAAAGTTACTTTAAAAGTTACCTCCCCAACACTGATTGTGTATGAAAGGGAATGACCTCACTGGAAGTCATGGCAACCAGTCGTTACCTCGCTGGAAGTCATGGCAACGGATGACATCATGGGACGGAACTCTGTTTCCTCGTATGAATTCTTTCAACAGTCAGTCTTCGCTCATTCCTTCCTTCATGTTCGTGTTCAGAGAGACTCCAGGTTACAGAACAGACATTTAATGACAGAGTATTTATCTCGTCACCAACTGTTCGTCAATAAGATTGAGAATAAGTTTGGAAACGAAACAATGGATTACCAGAAAGAGAACGTCAGCCTCAAGAAAGAGCTCAGGGCTCTTCGCCAAAAGATGGATGCCATCAGGAAGCACGAGAAGAACCTTGAGAAACAGAAAATGGATTCCCAGAGAGAGAACAAGGATCTTCGAAGCAAAAACAAGGACTTGCAAAAAGAAATCAAGGACCTTGAGAAAAGCAACAAAGGTCTTCGCAAAGTAGTCGAAGACCTTCGCAAGAAGTTTGAGAAATCCAGAAGGAAAGATGACCTCCTGAGTCAGAACGAAGTTTTGGTCATGGAGAACGAGGACCTCCGCTTAGACGCCGACATCCTGAAAGAAAAGAACGAGGCTCTGATCAACGAGATAGAAGTTTTCCAGAGAAAGTTGATGAAAGCCAACGAGGATTTGGAGGAAGCTCGATTCAGGGTGAAGGCAGAAAACACACGGATGCAGATAAACGATCGGGCCTTGAAAGAACTGCTACGCCAGGCGGAGGAAAAGCTGAGCAGCTCCCATGAAGCCCGCGCGCTGAAGGACGAAGAGCTCCGGATGAAAACCAAAATCCTCCAAGGTTCTCTGGAAACGGTGGCGAGTCTGCAGCAGAAATGTGCTGAACAGCAGAAACAACACGAGCTGCTGTTGAGACAAATGGAGGACAAGGACAAAGAGATTGAGCGAGGTAAGAAGCAGATACGTGCCGCTCAGAAAGAACTGCAGAAGGTTCAAAAGTTCAGACTGCTGAAGAAAAACAAGCAGGCCTTGAAAGAACTGCTACACCAGACGGAGGAAAAGCTGAGCGACTGCCAAGAAGCCTACGAGCTGAAGGAGGAAGAGCTCCAGATGAACACCAACCTCCTCCAAGCTTCTGTGGAAACGGTGACGATCCTGCAGCAGAAATGTGCTGAACAGGAGAAACAACTCCAGCTGCTGTTGGGACAGATGGAGGACAAGGACGGAGAGATCGAGCGGGGTAAGAAGGAGATACGTGCCGCTCAGAAAGAACTGGAGAAGATCCAAGAAGAGTTCACGATGTTGGAGGAAAAGTGCAACGAGGCAAGTTTGGATAAGGCAGCGCTGCAGGACCGTGTTCAGTCCTTGCAGGAAGAACTGGAGCAGAAGGAGAAGAGGCTGAGCGACTGCCTGGAAACGTCTGCTCAGAAGGACCAGAAACTCCAAGACACCAGTCTGCTGCTCCGGTATGTTCTGGAAGAGGTTGCCAACCAACAGAGCGGACATCAGGTCACATCAAATCAAAGATACCTGATGAACCGGATGAAGAGTTTGATGTTCCAGAGAAACCAGCTGAGAACAGAACAACCCAAACTCCTGACGAAGGAAATGTTTCTGAGTGAACCGACGGCTGGTGAGAAAGTAGAACCCCTTCAGGAGAGAACGGGAGTCTTTCAGACGCTTCAGAAAGAATTCAGAGTCTTAGGAGGTAAATTTAGGATCAGCTTAGAAAACGCACGCTCACGTTTAGCGGTAAAAAGAGGAAGGAGGAGGAGAAAGAGATGAGATGAAGAGAAAGAGGAGAGATTATTAGAAATGAAGACATTGTTGGAGAGAGAGGAGAGATTATTAGAAATGAAAAGATAAATCGAAAGAGAGATTCGAAGGACAGATTATTTAAAATGTTGTGATGGGTAGAAAGGAAAGATTAATTGAAATGAGGAAATGGGTAGAAAGAGGAGAGATTATTAGAAATGAGGAGTAAAAAGGGGGATTAGAAAAAGATGAGCAATGAAGACGAGTAGAAAGAAAAGATGAGATGAATAGAAAGATATGGAGAGATTATTAGAAATGGAAATGAGTAGAAAGAGATTAAAAGCAACGAAGACATGAGTAGAAAGAAAAGAGATGAGATGAAGAGATGAATAGTGAGAGATTAGAAGGAGAGATTGGAAATGAAGAGATGAGTCGAAAGGAGAGATTATTAGAAATGAATAGATTAGGGCTATGCGGTCTACCGCATGCCGGTTCAAAACCGGTATTTATTTTCGTTGTATGTATTTTTCATATACCGTTATACTGGTTAACAGCCCAGACCACACGTGGAACGTGCGCAGTGGGAAGTGTTTCAGCGGGGACCCAATTCAATATAGAAGCACAGTTTTCAGCTGTAGCCTATCGGGTATCATGATACTACAGTCACTCCTTCCTCCAAACCAATCACAAACGCAGACCAGGCAAAGGCTGAACTGGGTTTCAGTGTTATGCCTCTTTCAGACTTCCACTGGAAAGCGGGAATATTATGTACTCTGTCCTTTATAACGCTGCATTCAGACATGCGTACCGCTCTTTTACCTCAGAGATGTAGCGGACATGTACCGGCTGCTCTACATGTCACAAGAGCGGAAATGTTGCAGTATGTCATATTGGCTGAAAGCACAAGAAAATGTTCTGGACAGGGTTGAAGGGAGAGCGGGGGGGGGGGACTGACTTTTCCGCAACATTTCCTGATGTCTGAAAGCGCCGGGACACGATAAGTCCGCAACGAAGCGGCATGTTTGAAAAGACGAGTCTGTTTAAAGAGCGGATGAACTTTATCGCTCATGTTCCACAATGCAAGTCTGAAAACGTTTTTAATTTGATCTTTATTATGAGTAAGTCATTCAGCAAAAGCTTAAATGTTCAGGGATGCACCTAAAATAGCTTTTAATTCGATAATGGCTTTTTTTTTTTTTTGATAAATATCGGTCGATACAGATTGTTTTTTATTGATAATATGGCTGGACAATTAACCGAATTTTAATCGTGATTTCAATTTTGCCTTTTCACAATCACAAAAACACTGTAATCGAAGAAAAACAATTAATCCTGAATTGAACAGACTGGTGGAGTTATAGGAAGCAAACTGTAGGGAGAATAGAACAGGAATGCATGTAGACTGAGTATTCATTTTTATTGCTATTATTATTTTAAACAATATTCTTATTGTACTCTTTTACTGTTTCTAATTTATTTCTGTTTTTTTTTAAGTTATATTTGAAGTTGAGTTTTGGTAGTTCAATAAATACTTTTTAAAAAAAAATAAAATCAGTAAATAATCGTGTATATTAATCGTGATTTCAATATCAGTCAAAATAATCGTGATTATAATTTTTTTCTATATCGTCCAGCCCTATCATGTCGTCACTTTTACCTGGAAAATAAAGCCAGACGTGCTCCGCCCACTTCTCACACCATCCCGGGTTCTAACGGGGAAAACAAAGGAAATATCGACCCAAGTTTAATGTTTAGACTGAACAAACAAGACCGTCCACGTCAGGGGTGTCGCACACGAGGCCCGGGCGGGGGCCGAACCCGGCCCACCAGAGGGTCCAGCCTGGCCCGCGAGGTCAAATAGTGGATGTCACATTTAAAGCAATTAAACAAACTGTAGTTTTTATTATTTTACAGATCTGACCTGAGTTTAAATCATGAGGTCAGGATTACGTCACACGAGGAAATCTTACTTCTCTGAAAAAAAAAGTCCCCAATCATGTGTCTATCTGTCTGTCTGTCTGTCTCATCTCAATATATATATATCTATATATGTATATATATATACACTACTCAAAAAGTCAGGGATATTTGGTTTAGCCACCATTGTTGTTGGCTTTTCTTTCAATAAATTGTTTGAGATGGAGGAATTATGACATCATAAATCCAGTTAAATGTCCAGCATTCATGATAAAGAAAAAAAAAAAAGTATCTAAGGTGTGAACATTTGACATTTTCCTTTAATTATAACCGAAAGTTGAATATACATAACTTTTTATGAGTAGTGTGTGTATAATATATATATATATATATATATATATATATATATATATATATATAGATAGATATATAGATGTGTGTGTGTGTGTGTAAATGTTTGGTTTTTTGTAAGTACTGTTTCTTTTTTATTCTAAGAGTTGTGTATACTTTTCCTTGTATCCTTCATGGTACTAATTTGGAAGTTAAACGCAGTATCGGCCTCAAATATCGGCAGGTCACATCAGCCATTAGCTGAGGCCGATTAGAAAATATCAGTATCGGTATCGGCCCTAAAACGTCTGTATCAGTGGATCCCAACTTCTGATGGCTGCTTCCAGGCATCAGTGCACGGTTGGCTCGTGCACGGTTGGCTCGTGCACGGTTGGCTCGTGCACGGCAGGTTTGTGCACGGTTGGCTCGTGCACGGTTGGCTCGTGCACGGTTGGCTCACCAGGTCACCAATCATCTCCTCAGCTCTTCAGCGTGCGCTGGAACGGGAGATTCTCACGGTGAATCTGCATAATCTGTGATGTCATCATGTCAGTCTGGAGCAAAACCTCTGCAGAATGTTTCCCACACCTGTTTGGATCTACCACAGCAGGATTTAAGGCAGTTCTGGACCAGAAAGGGTCCGACCCGGTCCTGTGAAGTGGTCTGAGAGTGAAGTTAACCTTGTTGTGAAACAGGCTTATTCCGCCATCTAGTGGACATTTCTGGTCTCTACATCGTAAAGACATTTTTACTGCAGCTTCATGACATCTCGAGTTACATTCACAAGCTTTCCTGGTTTCACCTCTGCTGTTACATCTGCAGTGAACGGCTCGTTCTGTCTTTTTGTTTGAGCAAAGCATCATCAGAAACCGTCTCTAACCTCAGCATCATGGTTGTAGAATTAACTAAAACTTTTTCCACATGTGTTCAAACAGAAAAGTGAAAGAAAAGCTTCTAGTTTCCAGCAGCTGAGCTGCATGGTGAAATGGAAGAGGGTGGGGCGCCGTGAGGCTTTCGGCCAACAAAACCAAAAAGCAAAACTGGAACTGGAGTTTCAGGTCTGTTCAGGTGTGCTGGAGCACCTGGTGGCGGATGTCTTCCTGGTTGGGAGGAGTGTTTTACTGTCCTCCGCTGCGTTCACGCTGCATTTCTGCAGCAGGACCGAAGTCTCCCGGTGAGTCCACGTCCAGCCTGTCCTCCTGATTCAGGTTCTGCATGAGTCCGTTTAAACCTGCTCTCATGAGCCTTTCTGCTCCTGCAGACGGAGCTTTTTCTGTCTGCTCGCTGCTTTTGTCTTTCTGCGACACGTGGAAGTTACTTCTCCTTTCTGGCTTTTTTATTTGGCATTTTCTTGATGTGTTCATTGATTACTGGGATTCATTCGTAACACATGAAATATTAGAGAAGCTCCGTTAAAATGAGCATAAATCAAGTAAATCTTAGATAATTAAGCGTAATAATATAATAAATAGTGACTCTGTCGTGTTTTAAACTGGGGATTGATCGATACAGATATTGTTAAAGCTGATACTGATATTTTCTCCTCAGCCTCAGCTGATGGCTGATATAACCTGCCGATATTTGGGGCTGATACTGCATTTGGCCCCAAAATTGATATAATAAACAACACAATGAAAACTTATTCTGAAAACTATTTAAAGATAAAAAAAAGAAACAACAGCATCCAAATAAATATATAAAAGAGAAACAGTGCACTTGTAACGATATGAAAAAGAAACATTAAACATATTATATGCATGTTATACATGTTATAGATGTAGATTATATATCTATATATATAAAATTACATGTTTTATGGTTCATATAATGGTCTAATATAATATTATATATGTATATCTATATGCAGTCGTCCTCAAAATGATTCATTTCCTCCAATTAAAGAAAAGGCTAAATTTTAAAACAGTAATTCGTACTAGAAAAACACTCGGATCCATCAGAGAAAAAACGCCTGATTGCAGTGATGCTCAACAACATTTTAAACTCGGAGCTCCATCATACTTATTTTACTTTTTGTGTTTGTTTTTAATATTTCTTTTAAACCACAATTCAAAATAAATTTCATGATTTTCATTTAATTTTTATTTATCATTACTTTTGTCAATATTTCATCTTATTTCACTGGCAGCTGTTTTTTTCCTTCTTTAATTGGAGGATATGAATAATTTTTAAGATGACTGCATGTGTGTGTGTATGTGTGTGTGTATATATATATATATATATATATATATATATGTGTGTGTATATATATATATATAATGTACATACATATATATATATATATATATATATATATATATATATATATATTAGTAGGTATGTAGTTAGATAGATAGATATTAGCGCTGGGAATAAATATCGGTACATTGAAATGCCGCGATATTTTCATATGCATATCTCATGTAGATATTTGTTATATTGATCTATTTTACCAATGAAATCTCGCGAGATATCGTTTTCTTACAAATTCTCACGATTTCATAAAAATGCGTGAGATTATGTGACTGAATGATGAAATCTCATGAGATCTTGTCAGAAAATTGATCAATACCACATTTTTAAATATCAATATATCAGCAAATGAAAATATTGTGGTATTTCAGTGTATCGATATTTTTTCCCAGCCCTAATTTATCTATCTATCCATCCATCCATCCATCTATCTATCTAGATATATATGTATATGTGTGTATATGCTCATGTAACGACCAACACACCCCATGTATCGGCTGGTGCCGATCCCAGCAAAAAACGCAAATATCAACCTAAAATATCGGCTGATGATGTATCGGTCTATCCTGATTTAAAACACATGTTTTTCTGGTAAATTCTGAATGTTTTAAAGTCCTTTTGAACATTTCAGCTTTGCAGCTTGTCTCTGAGCAGACCGGAGGGGAGAACCGCCCTCTCTGGAAAGACCAGTCGACCTAAACACAGATTTATTTCTGAGTGTGTGTGTGTGTGTGTGTGTGTGTGCGTGCGCGTAATCTGACGTGTTTTATATGGAAACCCTGGACACTTATGAGCCACACGTGGCGACGTGCTGATTCCGTCCGACCTGTCAAACAGTCCCACCTGAGCCGAGAGGAGCTCGTTTTTCCGTTTCTCTCCTAACCTCTGAAACCGGCCGTGATTGGAGGAGCCGTTTCTCATCGGGGGGCCAATAACATTCATTGTTATTCCACATTTCACGAGCTTTTCTAGTTGCATTTATGCGCGTCTTCCTGTTGCTGCTTGTTGTGGCGGCTGGAAGGTCCTGGAGCGCGAGCCCCGCCAGGTAACGCCGGGCCTTAATTTAACGGCCCCCGTCCCTCGTAAAGCTCACGGCTGTTAAGCAGAAGACGTGCGGCCCGGTCCAGAAAACACACGCGTGTCCCAGCAGCGTCACATGCCTCACACTTAATCAGCACGGACGTGGTGACGTCCTGGCAGCGCTGCAGAAGGACTTCGTTCAACAATGTGTTTTTCCACAAAAACAGCAGCCTGTGTGGTGCTGGCAACGTGTCATTCTGACATTTCACTCCTCCTTCAAACAGTATTTCCATTTGAAAAAGTCCTGCGGATGAACATTCCCCACCGCCACAGTTTAATACTCTGCAATTATGCACAGCCCATTGAAATGTTGTCCTGCTGCGCGCCTGCATGTAAACGAATGTTCGCCGTTACCACAGCTGCAATTATACTCTTATGATTGTGTCATGTATGCTTGTGTGCATGTGGCTGTAACTCTATCTGCTTCTGTCTGTCTGACTTTGCACTTTGCGGTCGCTCCAAGCCAATATGATGTAGAGGAGCTGAAATACAAATTGATTTTACATCCAATCTGTCTTCACAGCTGTCCTGTACCAACACGCGGAGCTGCTCACCAGCGAGGCTTCAGCATAAATAAATGTAGTTTTCCATGAAAGGAGCGACTTTAAATCTCATCTAAGCTCCGACTGAGCTGCCTTCAGCACGCAGGTGTCCGTCATTCCCGCTCCTGGAGATGCTGGGATGCAGTTTTACAGAATGCAGATTTCCGGATCTCAGTAACACGCAGAGCATAAACATGTCAGATGGTGAGACGAGGGATCGATCCATACACATTATTTTGGCCCAATACTGATATTTTGTCAGGAACCTGATGATATTTGGGGCCGATGCTGCATTTGACTGCCAAATTATTATAATGAAGGATACGATAAAAAGTCATTTTACAACTCTTTTAATATAAAGAACAAATCACTTCCAATAAATATATAAAAAAGAAAAACAAATATTAAATAGAAACGTTAGACTCTAAATGAATACATATATACTGTGTGTGTGTGTGTATGTGTATATATATATATATATATATATATATATATATATATATATATATATATATATATATATAAGAATAATAAAAATTTACAAAATTATGGTTTAGTGAAATAAAATATTGCTTTTCAATTGTTGTTGGAAATAATTATTTTTTAAAAAAACAAACAAAACTGTCCCGCTCACATCAGAGCATCTTTCCCATGATCATGGACCAACATACCTGTCACCAGGTGCAGACGTCTGATTGGACGTTACAGAAAACACCTGATTGCAGTGATTGTCTCAAAGTTTTGCTCAACTTCGAGATGGTAAAATATTGGTAAAATAGATCAATATCACATCTTTGAATATTTATATGAAATCTGCATATGAAAATATTGTGATATTTCAGTGTATCGATATTTTTTCGCAGCTCTATTTAAAGCCATTGTGGAGGCCCAACGAGCCACTTGTGGCTCTGGAGCTGCAGGTTGAACTTATCCAACAGTGCACGAACTCCTATTAAACAAGCCGTTTAAAAAGTCAGAGTTCTCTTGTTTTGTCCATTTAGGGACACTGTAGTAAAAATGTGGAACAAATATGGCAGCAAGTAGATATAAATGACTCATTCTTAGAAATTAACCATATAACAGCTGTTCTAGTGCAGCAATTACACATCAAAAGAAACAGTTTTGAATTTATTACATTTGTCTGACAGTGACTTTTGTTTTTGTTACATTTGCACCTTTAATGTCGTTTTCATGCTCCTTTTGTATTTTATGTTCTCTCTACGTCAGTTCCCTTCATCGTTCCAGTTCATTCCCTCGGCTTGGTCCTAAACCTGAGGTTTTTAAAGACGTCTGTTCCTTTCATATAGGGGATTATCACGCTTACCGGAAGTTCCCGGTATTTGGACACTTCCTCTTCCGGGCCATGTTAACGACAGCCGTTCCTGCTCTGTTATACTGTTTAAATCGGATAAACTCCAAACATACTTAAGTTTTCATTCTAGACTGAAGTGATACTGGATCAAAAGCTGGATCAAAGCGATCGATTTGCCGCGGTGAAGGACCGAACTTTATAATAAAACACACGTTTGTTTGTCGCCGGTGGGGCACAACACCGGCACTTCACAGCATGCTAGCATTAGCCAGCTAGCGTTTACTGACGTGCTTAACATTGTGCGTCTTAAAACACACAGACATCTGAAAATCGGGTCTGTACCCCCCCGTTTCCAGTGGAACAACTGGGGACTGCCAAGAAAGGAGACGCTTTCAGATGCTTGTGTGTTTTCAGCCGCACAAAGTTAGGCACGTCATCGAGCTGGCTAATGCTAGCCTGCTAACACGACTGCGCAGTCTTTCGGCCACAAACAAACGTGTGTCGTTTTATTATAAAGTTCGGCCCTTCACCGCGGCGAATCGGTCGTTTTGATCCACTTCTTCCTTAGTATCACTTCAGTCTGGAATGAAAACTTGGCATTGGCGTTTATCCGATTTACAAAGTTTAACAGAGTAGTAGCTGGCGGACTACTGTTAGCAGGTTAGCATTAGCCAGCTTGATGACGTGCCTAACTTTGTGCGGCTGAAAACACACAAGCATCTGAAAGCGTCTCCTTTCTTGGCAGTCCCCAGTTGTTCCACTGGAAACGGGGGGGTACAGACCCGATTTTCAGATGTTTGTGTGTTTTAAGACGCACAATGTTAAGCACGTCAATAAACGCTAGCTGGCTAATGCTAGCATGCTGTGAAGTGCCGGTGTTGTGCCCCACCGGCGACAAACAAACGTGTGTTTTATTATAAAGTTCGGTCCTTCACCGCGGCAAATCGATCGCTTTGATCCACTTCCTCCTTAGTATCACTTTAGTCTAGAATCCGTGAAAATTTCAGTAGGGTTGGCGTTTATTCACGTTATCTACGAAGTAAAGCAGGGACATTGAACTGGACCGGAAGTGGGCCGTCTAACTGTTTAAAACCGGAAGTTCAGAACACGGAAGCGTGATAATCCCCTATTGTTGTGACTTTCTCGCTCTTCATAGCTTCCTCATTGGATGTTTACTGGGAATATTTCTCTGTTGGCTTAATACAAAACCAGAATGTTATAATCAACCATATTGAAAACTTTTAATGACTTTAGGGCTGCCACGATTAATCGATTAATCGTGATTATATCGACTATCAAAATAGTCGTGACTGATTTGATAATTGATTGATTAATCGTTTGTTTTTCCTCTCAACGTTGCCTCTGTACCTCCCGCTGCCTCGTCTGTCAGCCTGTCTTGAATCGTATGTTGACTTATATAAACACACACACTACCAGTCAAAAGTTTGGACACGTTTTTCCATGTGCACTCTCAGAAACAGAGGTACGACACAGGAACATTTCTGTACCTGCAGGTACATTTATTACAAATGTTCTCTCAAAAGTACAATATTGGTCTTTATGAGGCCAGAAGTACCTATATACTATGAAAAAGGCTCCAAAGTAATATAAAGTACACATTTGTACCATTCCAACCCTAAGGGTACCTGCAGCATTGAAAAATGTGTGTAGCTTGTACAATAACTATAAATAGCAGTACTTCTAAACAGTAGTATAATTATAGTTATTATGATTTTCATAATAAACATAGTAATAATTATATGTATAATTATATATGTGTTTGGCCTAATATTTCTATAATAATTATTCATTTATTATTAGCATCTTTGATTGTTGTCATAATCTCTATTTTATTGACTTTTATTCATCATTTTTAATCGGTTTAATTGTACTTTATTAACTCATACAGCTTGATAAGGTACAAAAATGGACCATGAAGGTACAGAAATGTCTTTCAGAAAAGAACCCCCCCAGCAACAAGCTTTGGACCCTTTTAGCTACAAACTGGTACCTCTGTTTATGAGTGTGTAGATTCAGTGAGAAAGTGTCCACATTTTTGGCTGGTGCTGTAAATATGCCACAATTTACATATGATCTGATTAGTCGACTAATAAAATGCTAGTTTTCGTCAGCTCTAAATCTAAATGACTGACGTTTGATCATCAGTGGGTTTGACGGATCTCTACATCTGTTATTATTTATGGTTTTCAGAGCCCTTTTTTGTCAAACAAATAACAAGCTTGACATGTTGACTTGCAAAATTTCTACACAGTATCTTAAATGCGGGACAATCGTCGTGTTTTATGATGAATTGTGCAAATCTGAGTGATTCATGCCGATGGATTCAGCAATTTCCCATGAAGGAAGAAGATTGTAGCAGATCTTGGTCCTGGACGTGGCTGGTAACCTGAGCAGGTGTCCCGCCGCCTGCTAGACTGCCAGAGCCGATCTGCAGGCTCTGAAGCCGGCGTCAGTCCTCCGGGTCGTAACCGGAGCAGGTGCGACGTGAAGGTTCTGGACGGGTGTGAGTCATGTGATGAAGATGATCGGTGTCGTGCACGGTGGCCCGTAAAAACCCGGCCCTCCGTCACCATCATCTGGGGAGACCTAAACGGCGCTGACCTCTCCTGCGTCCCCCCGTCCTTCCTCCTCAGCTCCAGATGGAGATGACATGAACTTGCTGGAGCATGACATCTTTTCTTCTTCTTTCTTTTCTTCACGGGGTTTCGTTTGCAGGCTTTCTTGTCGTTTCTTGGTGCTCGGAAAGCTCCTTTTCCCCGTCAGTCATCCGCCTCCCCTTCGCCGGACCGACACTTGTTTTTGGAAAGAGGGGAAGAATAAAGTCCTCTACCCATCTCTGTTTCCAGCCCTCAGCCCATCCATCCATCACCCAAAGATATTTTCTCTTTAATTAGCTCCTGAAGAAAAAGTCACGTTCAGCGTCTTAAGGCCACATTCTGGCCGATGTCAGTTAACGGCCTGTAAATATGATCTAAAAATGAAAAGTTTCTATTTTATTTCATGGCTGTCATCACAGAATTCTGGCTGAACCATCAATAGCAAAAAATCAATGAGTTAAAAATTTTTAACCCTTTAAATTCCACTTTGCATACATGGTGCTCTAACTTCCAAAAACTGAAAATGGGGTTAAAATAAATATTAATGCAAAATTGTTATTTATTGTGCAGGATTATCAGAGTCCTGGAGTCTTTAAAAAAGGTATATATGTTTTTTTGATGCATCTTTACTTTTTGTGTTCGTGTTTTTTTGTTTTGTTTTGTTTTTTTAAAGTTACGTTAAGCTTCTTAAGGGCACGGACTGGCCAATGGCCTGTAAATTAAAAGTTAAAATTAAAAATTAAAAATTAAAAGTTGCATTTTTTTTTCATGGCTGTCATCACAGACTTCTGGCCGAACCATCAATACCAAAAAATCAATTAGTTTCAAAATTTTAACCCTTTAAGTTCCAGTTTGTACACACAATGTTCCCACTGCCTAAAACTGAAAAGTGGGTTAAATAAGTAAAACTAGCCTGTAGGTGGCAGGTTATTATTAGGTATGCAGAGCAGACCTAAGCATAGATTATAGCAACCACAATTAAAAAAGCTCAATGAGAAGTTGTTTCAAGGTAAAATGTAAAAAAAATGTGGGAAAAATTCCAGTTTGAACTGGAATGGCAGCATTACAGAGAGGGAACTAAATTCCCTGCAAAAGACTGAGCTAAATAATTAGCATGTGATCTGACTGATCACAATGCTGGAAAACAAACAAAAACAAATGTGAGACCCTTTCACGCTCAAATAACCTCACATGAAAGAAGAAAAAAAGATTTTTTTATGTCATTTTGGAGCTTTTGAAGGACTCTGATTGGCTGAAATAACATTGAAGTCTCTGGTTTCATCACTAAGATAAAAAGCGGGGGGGGCTCCTTCTGAGTAAATGGTCTGATGTCATGGAAAACAGTTCAAACTACATCATTGAAGTGTAGAGCAAGTGTGTGAGGAGAAAAATGTTCTCCTAAACATTTATTCTTAAAATAACATTTGATTCTAGAAAGGTCCTTTTCAATGCAAGTCAATGTGGCACGGATTGGCTCTAAGGAGGAAATGAGGAGGATTTTAGTTAGAGACCTTAGAGAAAGAGTTACACCCCCCATCTTCTAGAAGATCATGAGTCAGACCAGAATACACACCTGCACCAAGTTTATGCTGTTTGCATTAGTAGATAAAAGGAACATAAAAGAGCTGTGAGGGTTAAACAGTGATTGAACGACATGTGGACGAGGCTAAGCAGGCACAGATGGGCACTCCCAGCTTCAGTCCTGCCCTGCAGGTGAGGAAGTCGCCACTAGATGGCAGCAGAGCCATTCCTGATCCGGCTGCAGACAGAAGGAGGAATCAGCTGCATCCCGTCTCCATATTCCACATGGCTTCACTTCCCCACAAGCATCTGATATTGTGGATCTGAGCGGCCGGTCAGGGCGTCCTGAGGGGGGGGGGGGGGGGGGGGGGGGGGTGTCTTTAGGTCCGTCCGTTATGAGGCTTGTGGGCCTTGTTAAAAGTCCCAGGTGTTCTCAGTTTGGCAACACGCTCTCTGGCCTTCAGAAAGCTCCTGCTAGGAAAGATGAAGCCTTCCTCCGGTCGGAGAGCATGTGCTCGTTCCCTCTCAGAGATATAACAGCACATTGTACCGCAGGATCATTCGTGCCCTCCTTCTCTTGTCTTTCCTTAAGTCTGTCATTCCAATCACAGAGTTTATGACAAAACCGTGCGGAGCCCTCTCTGTGAAACACTGAACTGATTTAACGCGGGTCAGCGCTCCTGGCGTGAGCTCAGTGGCTGTTAGCTTCAGTCCTCCACTTCAAATTGGCCTGCTGGAGAGATTTTGTGGTCGTGGCTCGAGGCGCCGCTGCCCTTTTCTGCTGCTCCTCTTAACCTATTTTATTGACGGACACAAAGGGTTGAGCAGCAATGAACTCCCATTTCATCAGGTTTTTTCGTTTGCACTTTACGCTCCTGCTGCAGGCCGAGAAATCTGCTCAACAAATTGATGCTGGCATGCGATCGAGGCGGGATTTCGAATCCGTCTCCCAGATCTGGCGGTGGAAAATCGATTCTCACTTTAGTGCTGTTTGATGCATGCACCATACTTCGTACATCTCAATCCAGAGCAGCCTTCTCTGGGATGTTCTCAGTCATGTGTGCACTTGCTCCGGCATCCTCCGGGCTGGACCGGATCCTGCACCGCTCTGCTTTTTCCAGCCTCGGCCGGGTCCTGAGGTGATCCGACGTGTCAGACAGGCACGGTGCGGCTCTGCTACGTGGGATGAAGCCTCAGCATGTGTTCGTACGAACGCTGGGCAAAACACCAGGAAACTTCTGTCGAGCTGAGGGGGCTGAGTGGGAAATTCATTCCAGAGAAATGCACTCGTGATGCGTTCGTGCACGTCCGCCTCCTCAGAGATGCTTTATGAAGTGGTTGTTTCATAAACACATCGAGGAGTCCACCTGGAGGAGGAGAGACGCTCCCCGGAGGACAGTTCGTTAGACGGAGAGGATGGATGTTGGAGGAGGTGTCGAGGAGGCCGTTACGTTATAGTGGAAAAGCCCGAACGGGGGCGGTGGGCTCGGGTGTCAGCGTCCCAGCCAGATGGTTTTACAGCATCTTACATGTTTGCTTTTGTTTCAGTCGCTCAGGTAAAACATACGATACGACGCTGCTGAGACCTGCGGTGACGATATGATTCACGATAAATAAAACGCGCTTATCGATCCTTTCCACCGTGTCCACAAATACCCGGATGTCGGGCCTGTTCGCCATTTTTGGGGTCAAAAGAAGTAAACGTGTAACGTGATGCAGTTTGCCAGTAACATGACTTTGTTAGTTTAGAAATAGGCAAAAAAAAAAAAAAAAAAGTACAGGGTTGTAGGTTGTGACCGCGTAACCCAAAAAACGTCCACGTGCACCAAGGTTACTATAGTTCTGACATTTTTATTCGATTTTATTTCGTTTTTCAGTTTCCTTTTTTTTAGTTTAGTTTTAGTTCGTTCACCAAATAATTTCGTAGTTCGGTTTAGTTTTTATTTAGTTTTAGTCTTAGTTTTTCAGGTTTTCTTGAAATGTAAATACTGAAAGTGACGGAAGAATTTGTGACTCAATATGGATTATCTCACCCTTTTATTTTAATTCCTGAACCAACAATTATTCAGATTATTTGCATGTAAATCCAACTTTTGTTTCAACATTTAACAGGCCTTTATCCAAACAGGAACGCTAAAATCACAAATCTCACCACGTATCCGCGGTGGAACCGGGAACTTCTCATCAGCGTCTCTGTGAGAACTTTGCTAATTAACTTCCGCATTTGTCGGATTTTTCAGTTTTAGTTGCTTCCACAGATGTTCCCATCATTCTTCATCACAATACACTTGCACTTATCCATCAGTGGGTCGTACTCGAAATACTCCGATGGAACTACTTTTTACAGACGTATTACTACAGGATGGTATGGAACTACTCATCATCTGAAACTCTCCACAAACGCGTCAGAACTGCTGAAAACGTTCAGGTTAGAGGTGAAGATCCTCATGACCAGAGAAACGAAGTCCAGCTCGGCGTCTCTGCTCGTGCTGATCTGATGTGAGGAGGGATTTTCTCCGTGTTCTGTGTCTCCTCTGTCTCTTCCTCCATAGTTTCCATGCTGGTATTTGCAAACATTGCATTTCTTTTCCACGTCCAAACGTCTGGCACGTATGTTCAGAGCAGGATGTTCAGCAGTTTGGTTTGTAAACACCCGGTCATCTCTGTGAACATTAGTTCCAATCACTGACTCACCTACAAACACCTAGATACTCATTTCCATGGCGACGGACCGCTGTACGTCCGACGACACAAACATGATGGGAAACATACGGCCGCTCTGATTCTTGACAAGTAGGTTTTAAAATGCTGTTTACTTGCAGGGCTCCATGGCATAAAGCCCACCCTCGGATTCAGCCGGTCCCGGGGATTTCTGCCGAGAAGCTCGCCGCTCTGACGCACTGCTGCCATTTTCCACAGCTCGAGGGGAACCAGGAAACAGTCGGCAGGAGACATGCCTGCCCTGGCCACCGGAGCCGGCCACGAGCCAGGTACGGAGCTTTCAGCTGGGAACAGTTTCACGGAGACGCACGGATGTGTGGGTGTGTGGGTGTGCGGGTGTGTGGGTGTGTGGGTTTGTGGGTGTGTGGATGTGTGGGTGTGTGGATGTGTGGGTGTGTGGGTGTGTGGATGTGTGTGTGCGGGTGTGGGGGTGTGGATGTGTGGGTGTGTGGATGTGTGGGTGTGTGGATGTGTGGGTGTGTGGGTGTGCGGGGGTGGGGGTGTGGATGTGAGGGTGTGTGGATGTGTGGATGTGTGGGTGTGTGGGTGTGTGGGTGTGTGGGTGTGTGGATGTGTGGGTGTGTGGATGTGTGGGTGTGTGGATGTGTGGGTGTGTGGATGTGTGGGTGTGTGGATGTGTGGGTGTGTGGGTGTGTGGGTGTGTGGGTGTGTGGATGTGTGGGTGTGTGGATGTGTGGGTGTGCGGGTGTGTGGGTGTGCGGATGTGTGGGTGTGTGGATGTGTGGGTGTGTGGGTGTGTGGATGTGTGGGTGTGTGGATGTGTGGGTGTGTGGATGTGTGGGTGTGTGGGTGTGTGGATGTGTGGGTGTGTGGGTGTGTGGGTGTGTGGATGTGTGGGTGTGTGGGTGTGTGGATGTGTGGGTGTGTGGATGTGTGGATGTGTGGATGTGTGGATGTGTGGGTGTGTGGATGTGTGGGTGTGTGGATGTGTGGGTGTGTGGATGTGTGGGTGTGTGGGTGTGTGGATGTGTGGGTGTGTGGATGTGTGGGTGTGTGGATGTGTGGATGTGTGGGTGTGTGGATGTGCGGGTGTGCGGGTGTGCGGATGTGTGGGTGTGCGGGTGTGTGGATGTGTGGATGTGTGGGTGTGTGGATGTGCGGGTGTGCGGGTGTGCGGATGTGCGGATGTGCGGGTGTGTGGGTGTGTGGGTGTGTGGGTGTGTGGGTGTGTGGGTGTGCGGGTGTGCGGGTGTGTGGGTGTGTGGGTGTGCGGGTGTGTGGATGTGTGGATGTGCGGGTGTGTGGATGTGTGGGTGTGTGGATGTGTGGATGTGTGGGTGTGTGGATGTGTGGGTGTGTGGATGTGTGGGTGTGTGGATGTGCGGGTGTGTGGATGTGTGGATGTGTGGGTGTGTGGATGTGTGGGTGTGTGGGTGTGTGGGTCCGTCAGTACAAACGGGGAAACAAACGGCCTCCGAGTGCAAAACAGAAAACTGTCTTTCTCCTTTAAAGATCCGCTCCTTTTTTTCTGTAATGTTTGGTAAAAAAAACTGTCATTAGAAGCTGAACCTTTAATCCCAGTCAGCATCAGAATCTTTAATCCCAGTCAGCATCTAGAACCTTTAATCCCAGTCAGCATCTAGAACCTTTAATCCCAGTCAGCATCAGAACCTTTAATCCCAGTCAGCATCAGAATCTTTAATCCCAGTCAGCATCTAGAACCTTTAATCCCAGTCAGCATCTAGAACCTTTAATCCCAGTCAGCATCTAGAACCTTTAATCCCAGTCAGCATCTAGAACCTTTAATCCCAGTCAGCATCTAGAACCTTTAATCCCAGTCAGCATCTAGAACCTTTAATCCCAGTCAGCATCAGAACCTTTAATCCCAGTCAGCATCAGAACCTTTAATCCCAGTCAGCATCTAGAACCTTTAATCCCAGTCAGCATCAGAACCTTTAATCCCAGTCAGCAGCAGACCCTTTAATCCCAGTCAGCATCAGAACCTTTAATCCCAGTCAGCATCAGAACCTTTAATCCCAGTCAGCATCAGAACCTTTAATCCTCGTCAGATCAGAACCTTTAATCCCAGTCAGCATCTAGAACCTTTTATCCCAGTCAGCATCTAGAACCTTTAATCCCAGTCAGCATCAGAACCTTTAATCCCAGTCAGCATCAGAACCTTTAATCCCAGTCAGCATCAGAACCTTTAATCCCAGTCAGCATCTAGAACCTTTAATCCCAGTCAGCATCTAGAACCTTTAATCCCAGTCAGCATCTAGAACCTTTAATCCCAGTCAGCATCTAGAACCTTTAATCCCAGTCAGCATCAGAACCTTTAATCCCAGTCAGCATCAGAACCTTTAATCCCAGTCGGCATCAGAACCTTTAATCCCAGTCAGCCACAGAACCCTTTAATCCCAGTCAGCCACAGAACCTTTAATCCCAGTCAGCATTCAGAACCTTTTATCCCAGTCAGCATCTAGAACCTTTTATCCCAGTCAGCATCTAGAACCTTTAATCCCAGTCAGCATCAGAACCTTTAATCCCAGTCAGCAGCAGACCCTTTAATCCCAGTCAGCATCAGAACCTTTAATCCCAGTCAGCATCAGAACCTTTAATCCCAGTCGGCATCAGAACCTTTAATCCCAGTCAGCCACAGAACCCTTTAATCCCAGTCAGCCACAGAACCTTTAATCCCAGTCAGCATTCAGAACCTTTAATCCCAGTCAGCATTCAGAACCTTTAATCCCAGTCAGCATCAGAACCTTTAATCCCAGTCAGCAGCAGACCCTTTAATCCCAGTCAGCATCAGAACCTTTAATCCCAGTCGGCATCAGAACCTTTAATCCCAGTCAGCCACAGAACCCTTTAATCCCAGTCAGCCACAGAACCTTTAATCCCAGTCAGCATTCAGAACCTTTAATCCCAGTCAGCATCAGAACCTTTAATCCCAGTCAGCATCAGAACCTTTAATCCCAGTCAGCAGCAGACCCTTTAATCCCAGTCAGCATCAGAACCTTTAATCCCAGTCAGCATCAGAACCTTTAATCCCAGTCAGCATCAGAACCTTTAATCCCAGTCAGCATCAGAACCTTTAATCCTCGTCAGATCAGAACCTTTAATCCCAGTCAGCATCTAGAACCTTTTATCCCAGTCAGCATCTAGAACCTTTAATCCCAGTCAGCATCAGAACCTTTAATCCCAGTCAGCATCAGAACCTTTAATCCCAGTCAGCATCAGAACCTTTAATCCCAGTCAGCATCTAGAACCTTTAATCCCAGTCAGCATCTAGAACCTTTAATCCCAGTCAGCATCTAGAACCTTTAATCCCAGTCAGCATCTAGAACCTTTAATCCCAGTCAGCATCAGAACCTTTAATCCCAGTCAGCATCAGAACCTTTAATCCCAGTCGGCATCAGAACCTTTAATCCCAGTCAGCCACAGAACCCTTTAATCCCAGTCAGCCACAGAACCTTTAATCCCAGTCAGCATTCAGAACCTTTTATCCCAGTCAGCATCTAGAACCTTTTATCCCAGTCAGCATCTAGAACCTTTAATCCCAGTCAGCATCAGAACCTTTAATCCCAGTCAGCAGCAGACCCTTTAATCCCAGTCAGCATCAGAACCTTTAATCCCAGTCAGCATCAGAACCTTTAATCCCAGTCGGCATCAGAACCTTTAATCCCAGTCAGCCACAGAACCCTTTAATCCCAGTCAGCCACAGAACCTTTAATCCCAGTCAGCATTCAGAACCTTTAATCCCAGTCAGCATTCAGAACCTTTAATCCCAGTCAGCATCAGAACCTTTAATCCCAGTCAGCATCAGAACCTTTAATCCCAGTCAGCATCAGAACCTTTAATCCCAGTCAGCATCAGAACCTTTAATCCCAGTCAGGATCAGAACCTTCTTGGCTTTATTAGAACTTTCTGCTCACTCGTTGATCTTTGGCTGCTCCTGATTGGACGTTCTGCTAATTTCAGCTCTCTGATTGGTGGAAAGTTTGACAAGAAGTGTCCTCATCATCATATCCAGTTTTAGGGGTTAAATTTTGTGCCCACTCCTTTAGCAAATGCCTCGACTTTATTTCAAGGCTTCTTGTCAGCTCGAGTGGACCAACCAGCTGTGGTCGGAAAACAAATCCACCTTTTCATGCCCAGAAAAACGAGGAGCAAACCCTGCAGATCTAAAGCTTGTTCAAACACATCCTCAGCTCTGCATCGGTTTCACTTTTTCTCGCCTCCTCCGTGAAGTGTGATGGCGAGACGAGGAACATATCAGGCCTGTCATCGCCGGAGCGGCTGCCAGAAAGCCCCACCTCTGCCCCCAGGACCGGTATTTCCCCTCGGCCCGGCTGTAACGGCCGCCTGCCCCCCCCTCTAACGCAGGACGGCGCAGGGACGAATGCGGGGCAGACGTCAGGTCCTGCTCTGATGGAGAAAGAGTGTGTGGGTTACTGCGTCCAGATTTTTAACAGAATTACTGAAGCCCCCGCCGTCGTGGAAATTTGTGCAGGCAAAGTAGAAAGCCAGACCGTCAGTTACGATTACAATCATTTTGGGCAATTACCGACAAGGATTCAGGTTTCCAAATAAAAGCGTAAGGACTCCTCCGGCCCATCTCCTCCACTTCCCCCTTGATGGTCCTGTGAAGTCGTCTGCACAGGTGAATTATGATGAACATCATGCACGAACGGTGCGTCGCTGATCTGCAAGCCCGGTGAAGTCACAAATACTTGTGGCTGGCCCAGTTTTGGAGCCGGGCCCGGCTTCGTACCAGAGTGCTGGTAGTATTACAGAGAAGGCCTGTTAGGATGGTGGAAAATTTCTTGTAATTTATGATGCTTGACAAAAAGTTAAACACAGGATCTAAATTTGTTCTTAGATCTGTTAGAATTTAAGGTCTCAGTTTGTTTTCTTAATTCCAAAAATATATGAATAAACAGCAGCATGTGAAGAGGTTACAGCTGCAGGGAGGAGTGACCTGCCCCGAGACGGAGAACCAGGCTCTGAAATCACACTGCAGATCAACTGATAAAACAATGGAGAGAAAACAGATGTGATGAGGGCTTCAACCCGTCAGTCCGCTCCAATTTAAATTTAGATTTGCTGAAGATAATTTCTGACTCGACCCCAAATTTCCTGATATCTTTATGTATGAACCGCTTCTATTTTCTGTGCTGCATACATCAGCTCCACCTTCGAGTTCTGGGCTGCATCTCGCTGTCCTCCAGGACTGCCTTCATGCTTGGTGTCGTAGAACCAACAAAGTGTTGCACACATTTCCCAGAGGGGTTGCGAATCTCTCGTTCCATCTCATCGTGATGAGAATCTCTCGTTCCATCTCATCATGATGAGAATCTCCCGTTCCACCTCATCGTGATGAGAATCTCCCGTTCCACCTCATCGTGATGAGAATCTCCCGTTCCACCTCATCGTGATGAGAATCCCATTCCTCCTCATCGTGATGAGAATCTCCCCGTTCCACCCTCATCGTGATGAGAATCTCCCGTTCCATCTCATCGTGATGAGAATCCCATTCCTCCTCATCGTGATGAGAATCTCCCATTCCTCCTCATCGTAATGAGAATCTCCCGTTCCATCTCATCGTGATGAGAATCCCATTCCTCCTCATCGTGATGAGAATCTCCCGTTCCACCTCATCGTGATGAGAATCTCCCGTTCCACCTCATCGTGATGAGAATCTCCCGTTCCACCTCATCGTGATGAGAATCTCCCGTTCCACCTCATCATGATGAGAATCCCATTCCTCCTCATCGTAATGAGAATCTCCCGTTCCATCTCATCGTGATGAGAATCCCATTCCTCCTCATCGTGATGAGAATCTCCCGTCCCACCTCATCGTGGTGAGAATCTCCCGTTCCACCTCATCGTGATGAGAATCTCCCGTTCCACCTCATCGTGATGAGAATCTTCCGTTCCACCTCATCATGATGAGAATCCCATTCCTCCTCATCGTAATGAGAATCTCCCGTTCCATCTCATCGTGATGAGAATCCCATTCCTCCTCATCGTGATGAGAATCTCCCGTTCCACCTCATCGTGATGAGAATCTCCCGTTCCATCTCATCGTGATGAGAATCTCCCGTTCCACCTCATCGTGATGAGAATCTCCATTCCACCTCATCGTGATGAGAATCTCCCGTTCCATCTCATCGTGATGAGAATCTCCCGTTCCATCTCATCGTGATGAGAATCTCCCGTTCCACCTCATCGTAATGAGAATCTCCCCGTTCCATCTCATCGTGATGAGAATCTCCCGTTCCATCTCATCGTGATGAGAATCTCCCGTTCCATCTCATCGTGATGAGACTCTCCCGTTCCATCTCATCGTGATGAGAATCTCCCGTTCCACCTCATCGTGATGAGAATCTCCCGTTCCATCTCATCGCAATGAGAATCTCCCGTTCCATCTCATCGTGATGAGAATCTCCCGTTCCATCTCATCATGATGAGAATCTCACGTTCAACCTCATCATGATGAGAATCTCCCGTTCCACCTCATCGTGATGAGAATCTCCCGTTCCACCTCATCGCGATGAGAATCCCATTCCTCCTCATCATGATGAGAATCTCCCGTTCCACCTCATCGTGATGAGAATCTCACGTTCCACCCCCTTATCATGATGAGAATCTCCCGTTCCACCTCATCATGATGAGAATCTCCCGTTCCACCTCATCGTAATGAGAATCTCCCGTTCCACCTCATGGTGATGAGAATATCCCGTTCCACCTCATGGTGATGAGAATCTCCCGTTCCACCCCTCATGGTGATGAGAATCTCCCGTTCCACCTCATGGTGATGAGAATCTCCCGTTCCACCTCATCCTGATGAGAATCTCCCGTTCCACCTCATCCTGATGAGAATCTCCTGTTCCACCTCATCGTGATGAGAATCTCCCGTTCCACCTCATGATGATAAGAATCTCCCGTTCCACCTCATGATGATAAGAATCTCCCGTTCTAACTCATCGCGATGAGAATCTCCCGTTCCACCTCATGATGATGAGAATCTCCCGTTCCATCTCATCGTGATGAGAATCTCCCGTTCCATCTCATCATGATGAGAATCTCCCGTTCCACCTCATCGTGATGAGAATCTCCTGTTCAACCTCATCATGATGAGAATCTCCCGTTCCACCTCATCGATGATGAGAATCTCCCGTTCCACCTCATCGCGATGAGAATCTCCCATTCCACCCTCATCATGATGAGAATCTCCCGTTCCATCTCATCGTGATGAGGATCTCCCGTTCCATCTCATCATGATGAGAATCTCCCGTTCCACCTCATCGTGATGAGAATCTCTCAACCTCATCATGATGAGAATCTCCCCGTTCCACCTCATCGTGATGAGAATCTCCCGTTCCACCTCATCGCGATGAGAATCCCATTCCTCCTCATCATGATGAGAATCTCCCGTTCCATCTCATCGTGATGAGGATCTCCCGTTCCATCTCATCATGATGAGAATCTCCCGTTCCACCTCATCGTGATGAAAATCTCCCGTTCCACCTCATGGTGATGAGAATCTCCCGTTCCACCTCATCGTGATGAGAATCTCATGTTCAACCTCATCATGATGAGAATCTCCCGTTCCACCTCATCGTGATGAGAATCTCCCGTTCCACCTCATCGCGATGAGAATCCCATTCCTCCTCATCATGATGAGAATCTCCCGTTCCATCTCATCGTGATGAGGATCTCCCGTTCCATCTCATCATGATGAGAATCTCCCGTTCCACCTCATCGTGATGAAAATCTCCCGTTCCACCTCATGGTGATGAGAATCTCCCGTTCCACCTCATCCCATAGCTGCTCTCATGGATTGACATCTGGTGACTGTGGAGAACATTGGAGAACACCGCCATGTTGGTATGAAGGGGCCCAAAGTGTTCCAAGAAAATCTCTCCCACACCATTATACCACCACCACCAAGCTGAAGCCTTGATCCAAGGCAGGATGGATCTATGCTTACATGATGTTTCCAGCAGATTCTGAGCCGAGCTTCTGAATGTGGAGCTGATTAAGTAGACGGGGAGTTTTTGACACATCAGCTTGTTTCTCTTCAGCCAACATTGAAACCATCAAACCGTTGAACTAAGCAGCAAACATCATCTGAACATGTATGGACTGTATTAGCTGCATGAACACAGACGAACGAGTCCTGCCGTCTGCAGAGCCCCACCATCACCAAACCTGCTCTCACATGATGAAGTACTCCACTCTGGCTATTAACACTGCGGGGAAAATATTATCATTAATATAACTATTCTTTAATAGCAGAGATCCCGTTTCATGAGCAGATACGAGCGGAGCGTTGGACTGTGTGTGTCTGAGTGCAGGATTCATTAAAACACTCATAATTGGAGTATTTGGAGAGCAAACACTTGGGCAGACGAATGGAGGGCATGTGTAAGACCATACCTCCTCTCCGTTCCTCAGCCCAGATAAACAACCACTTTCTGTGGGAATTAGTTTCATATGTGAAACTAAATAGTGAGAAATTAAAATTAAAAAGAACATAAAAATGTTGGATAACGAAGCTGCAATGAGGTGATCGGGTCACTACAAACCTATTTCACTGAATAATGAAGCAGGTTTGTATTGAGGATAGACCGATACATCGGCCTGCCGATATTTTAGGCAGATATTTGCGTTCTTTGGTGGTATCGATATCAGCTTATCCGTCAGGGGTTTTGGTCGATACCCTTCCTCGGCATAATTTACAGACAGGCATCGATACAGGCAGCAGTTTGTATATATTTATACCACATCCAGCGAGAGTTCCAATGATAACTGGTGTGCGTTATTTTTGTATATATGCACGGCTGGTTAGATCACCGTCATATCAATCCGCCAAGGAATATATCACCATAGCAGCGCTCAAAACAGCTGCCAGCATAAAATAGTTCCCATATTTAAACATATTTAGTGAGTTTAATAAAGTGAATAAACATTTGTCATTTAATGTTTACTCTACGGGAGCAACTCTGGTCTGTGCGTTATACGGTTTTAAACGCGGAGTCTAGAACACCACGAACACCACACGTCGTAACGATGCGCGCACATATATGCGCAATAAAATTCAATAAAAGTTTCGTTTCGGAGCCCCATCATACTTGTTTTCTTGTTTTATTTTTTGTGTTTGTTTTTGATATTTCTAACCATGATTCAAAATCAATATCATGATTTTAATAGTATTTTTATTTTTACTTTTGTCAATTTCAGCTTATTTCAGTAACAGCTGATTTTTTTTTTCTTTAATTGGAGGATATGAATAATTTTGAGGATGACTGTACATATATCTATATATATATATATATATATATATATATATATATATATATATATATATATATATATATATATATATATAGGGTATATATATATATATATATATATTCATCCCCTCCCCCCCCCTCTCCAGCTTCTTATCCACTTTTTATATATATATATATATATATATATGTATATATGTATATATGAAACGTTGATATTTTTACAAGAAGTTCACTTTTTCTTAAATTATTTTTTATTGTATCCTTCATTATATTAATTTTGGGGTCAAATGAGGTATTGTCCCCAAATATCGGCAGGTTGTATCGGCTGAGGCTGATGAGAAAGTATCGCCATCAGCCCTAAAACATCTGTATCGGTCGATCACTGCATGATATGACGCTGCAGCCCCGTCCTCCAGCATCCTCATCCACAATCCTGACCTGCAGCATGATTTTGCTTCTGCGTTTTTCTCCGCTCGTTACTGGACCTGGTGCCCCCCCCCCCCCTCAGCGCCGTTTTCGTTCTAACGGCGAGTTTAGGACGAGGTGGAAAATGAGGTTTTAATTGCAGCTCACACCTCACAGAGCTGACGGCGGGGCGTCTGCTTCGCGGGGTCATCCAGGCAATAAGTCAGCGGCGGGTTGAGATTAACCCTCGCCCCCCCCCCTCCCCGAGCGGAGCCGTGCAGCTGCACTCCGGCTTCCCTTTGCCAGACAGCTGCTGTTTAGTGGTTTCTCCTCCTGTTCAGCTGTGATGGAGTTGGGTTGCAGGCTCAGTCAGGGACAGATAACCGTTACGCCTCCGCTCCGTTTGGCTCATCTCGCTTTGTTTCATCTCCCACTCGGAGATATCCAGACGGACGATCCGGGCCCACTCCTGTCTGCTGCACACAATTCATCTCCCCGCTGAACTTCATTAGCTACAAGTTTAAGTTTCAGGAGGATTTTTGTGCGTTTTTTATTACGGCCTATCAAAACTTTGCTACAGCGTGTCCAATAAACCTCCGGAGCAGACTGACCCCCTCTGTGATTCACCAGTAAAGAGTCAGTCACTGAAATTCAAAGATGCTTGGTGTTTTAAATAAACACGCCGTAGAAAGTTGTCCCGGTTTATTCCGCTTGTGTTTGCTCTGGCGTGAGAGTTGACGTGCGCTCGGTGATGATTTAGCCCGTCAGCGTCGGTTTTTACGGTCCAGGAGCTTCCTCGTGACTCCGGGGTTAACGTCTCTGCTCCACCAGAGACCCCCAGACATCCAGCATCTGGTTTACGCCGCTCAGAGGTCAGGCAGCCTCCTGGAGCGAGAGTGGGTGTTTGCTCCTTGTAGCCCCATTTCCTCCCTGCTTCTTGAATTATGTGATTATAGTGGAGAGGTTCAGTTGTCGGGGAGGGGGAGGACGGAGCGGTCGCGGTCCCAACAAACACCCAGACATGAATCTTCCACGTTTTCATCCTGATTTATCACCTGTGATCAGATATTAATGACACAATCATGTTATCAGCTGACTCGCCCGGTAATGTCTGAGGTTCATTCCACCTGAATCACCTCAGTAAAATGATGAACGCAGACGATGAGTTTATGGTGGCCTGTAGGTGGCGCTGCAGGCCCAAGCCTGGCTTAACAGACAGAAGTAATGAAATGAGATCTGGATCCAGAGGGACTCCATGTCTCCAGAATCTGGGACATAACTCCGTCCCAGAAGCAGGACGCCCACCTGTGTCCAGCTCTTCATCAGTCCCGTGTTGACCTGGTGAACCCGCATGTTCCCTCTCGTGCTCTTCGCTCCCAGAGACCAGAGAAGTCGTTTTTTACACGTTGGTTTGCGTGTTTGATCTTTCTGGTCATCAACACCGGACATGAGGGGACATGAGGGGACATGAGGAGACATGAGGAGACATGAGGAGACATGAGGAGGCATGAGGAGGCATGAGGAGACATGAGGAGACATGAGGAGACATGAGCGGACATGAGGAGACATGAGCGGACATGAGGAGACATGAGCGGACATGAGGAGACATGAGCGGACATGTCGCCGCGAAGCTTCAGACCCGCTCATGTTTTTCTAGACTGCTTCCAGTTCAGGGTCACAGAGAAACGAGTTTATCCCTGCAGTTAGGAGGTAAGAAGCAGGTACACCTGACACGTCCAACACCTGGACAGGTAGTCAGTTACACGTGGACAGGTACACCTGGACAGGTAGTCAAGTACACATGGACAGGTACACCTGGACAGTTTCACCTGGACAGTTTCACCTTGACAGGTACACATGAACAGGTACACATGTCCATGGTACGCCTGGACAGTTACACCTGGACAGGTACACCTAGACTGTTGCACCTGGACAGTTTCACCTGGACAGTTTCACCTGGACAGCTTCACCTGGACAGGTACACCTGGACAGTTTCACCTGGACAGTTTCACCTGGACAGTTTCACCTGGACAGGTACACCTAGACTGTTGCACCTGGACAGTTTCACCTGGACAGTTTCACCTGGACAGGTACACCTGGACAGGTACTCCTAGACTGTTTCACCTGGACAGTTACACCTGGACAGGTAATCCTAGACTGTTGCACCTGGACAGTTACACCTGGACAGTTACACCTAGACTGTTACACCTGGACAGGTAGTCAGTTACACTTGGACAGGTACACCTGTATGGACCTTTGTCACCTCTAGTCTGCTGATGAAGCCCCTCCCAGATGGCCGAGCCTCTCAGCCCACCTGTACGGTAGAAGCCAGACATCCTGCAGAGGACACTCACCTGGGTTTCTTGTATCCAGGATCTCGTTCTGCTGCTCGTTAACCTCAGGAGCTGATTGGTGGATCCACCACGACAGACCGATGCAGAGTCTCCATCATGATCACCTGTAGACCTGAAGTCCTCCTCCAGGGACAGCGATGCAGAGTCTCCATCATGATCACATGTAGACCTGAAGTCTCCTCCAGGGACAGACCGATGCAGAGTCTCCATCATGATCACCTGTAGACCTGAAGTCCTCCTCCAGGGACAGCGATGCAGAGTCTCCATCATGATCACCTGTAGACCTGAAGTCCTCCTCCAGGGACAGCGATGCAGAGTCTCCATCATGATCACCTGTAGACCTGAAGTCCTCCTCCAGGGACAGCGATGCAGAGTCTCCATCATGATCACCTGTAGACCTGAAGTCCTCCTCCAGGGACAGACCGATGCAGAGTCTCCATCATGATCACCTGTAGACCTGAAGTCCTCCTCCAGGGACAGCGATGCAGAGTCTCCATCATGATCACCTGTAGACCCAATTTCTTCTGAAGTCCTCCTCCAGGGACAGCGATGCAGAGTCTCCATCATGATCACCTGTAGACCTGAAGTCCTCCTCCAGGGACAGCGATGCAGAGTCTCCATCATGATCACCTGTAGACCTGAAGTCCTCCAGGGACAGCGATGCAGAGTCTCCATCATGATCACCTGTAGACCTGAAGTCCTCCTCCCCAGGGACAGACCGATGCAGTGTCTCCATCATGATCACCTGTAGACCTGAAGTCCTCCTCCAGGGACAGACCGATGCAGAGTCTCCATCATGATCACCTGTAGACCTGAAGTCCTCCAGGGACAGCGATGCAGAGTCTCCATCATGATCACCTGTAGACCTGAAGTCCTCCCCAGGGACAGCGATGCAGAGTCTCCATCATGATCACCTGTAGACCTGAAGTCCTCCTCCAGGGACAGCGATGCAGAGTCTCCATCATGATCACCTGTAGACCTGAAGTCCTCCCTCTCCAGGGACAGCGTCTGTCAACCTGACTCAGAATTTTACCTTAACGTGCACGATAAGACAGAATGATGCTCAGAAACGGGAACGAAGTTCTGGACGGACCCAAAAGTTGCTCCGCACATCCGAAAGCGTCGATCCTGAATATTTCTGACAGACATAATGGGAGAAAGCTGGGTGTGCCAAGCTTCCAGGATCATTCCCAGGAAGCGTTTTCCTTTCAAACACGACGCTCTACATAAAATAAGATGCTAACTGAATAGCATGTTAGCTAGGGCTGCACAATTCATCGTTAAAAAATCGCGTTCTCAATTCACACATATGATCTCATTTCTACTTTTTTTTTCTTTTCTATTTCCTTTCTTTTCTTTCCTTTCTCCCCCCCCCCCCCCCCCCCCCCCCCCCCCCCCCCCCCCCCCCCCCCCTGAAATATATGAAAATGTAAGAATATTTTGTCATATATACAATGAAATGTTGACTAAAATTAATACATATAATTAATGAAGAAAAATATAATCAAATGAGGCAAAATATCGTTCAAACCACTTACGTTCATCAATAAATTTCATGTTAATTTTTTTCTAAAAGGAAAGTTCATTAAATATAAACATCTTGAAAAATAAGGGAAAATTTGTAAATGGTAAATGGACTGTGCTTATATAGCGCTTTTCCAGTCATACTAACTGCTCAAAGCGCTTTACACTACATATCACATTCACCCAGTCACACACACATTCATACCCCGATAGGCACATCGGGAGGCAACTTGGGGTTCAGTGTCTTGCCCAAGGACGCTTCGGCACGTAGTCTGGGGGAGCCTGGAATCGATCCCCAACCCTCCGGTTGAAAGACGACTGCTGTTCCACCTGAGCTACAGCCGCCCCAAAATTTGTAGTTTTTGTTATTCCTAGGTAATTGTCTGATAATTTTCCCGGTCCGGCCCACTTGAGATGAAATTGTGCCGCATGTGGCCCATGAACTAAAATGAGTCTGTCACCTCTGGAACACATGCTTCAGCTTGAACGACCTTGAATAAAAAATGGTGCCAGAGAATCGTGATCTCAATTTTAAGCAGAAAAATCGCGATTCCCATTTTCCCCAGAATCGTGCATCCCTGATGGCAGCTGTTCTTCGCTCTGCCGGACGTGCTGAACCAGACACTTGCTGGTGTTGTTAATGAGGTCGTCCGGGCTGCCGCGGGGCTGACGAGCCCTCCCCCATGTGCCATTACTGTCACGGCACGGTGTCCCATTAAACCGCGCGCCCAAGGTCAGGCCGGGACCTTACCTGCACTCTGCCGCTCAAAGACCCCGATGCCCTTTTATTAACCTTATTAAACTTAACTGTGTTATTTCAAGGTGTACCTGCATGTTCTATCAGGGTTTATGGCCCCCGCTCAGCATTTAAAGGTGAAGGGCTGCGACTGCACAGCTGCAGAGGAGGGGGCCGACGCTCGCATGGAAGCCTACACATGGAAACCTTTGCCGGGACAACGTTTTTACCAGACGCGCTAATAGCTTACTGGCGGTATTTGTGTATGTTTAGGCGAGCGAGGTAAATGAACTATTCCAGCCTCCTGATTTTCTCCAACCTCCACTCGGTCCGGTCGGGAAGGTGATTGCTGTATAATGGCACCAGATAATGAGATGCAGATATTCCTAGTGAAGTATCTGCTAGTAATACCGCCTACATACACATTCTGGTGTACGACGGAGGCTTTCATACAAGCACAGATCTCTAAATAATAGAGAGTTATGAAAAGAATATGGCAGTTTTTTCTCTGTCAAGGAGAACAGTAAATTTTTCCATCCTGATGTCAAGAATCCCGAGCATCTGGTCCTGAGTCAGTTTCAGCTTGTGGGAGACATTAGGGAGGCTTGGGGGCTGACTTCGCCTGTGTTCAGGGGGGAGGAGGATGGAGGTTCCTCTGGGAGCTTCCAGCCATTTGTCGTGGTCCATGGCCAGTAACCGGCCTGCTCCCGCGCCGATACAGTTCTGAAACACAAGGATTTGTTGCCACTGGAAGAGCTCCCTGTTTCCAGTTGCATCAGAAGTCAAATTTCCACATCGTCTTACTAAAAAAAAAAAAAAAACAAGTGCAGAGGAAGCAGATGTAGAAGAGAGGAATCAACTGAGGAATGATGATTTTTATTTGTTTGGATACAGGAATTCTTTCTCTTTCTGTTGAATTGGGATGACATGATCCAGGTTTTCGTCCAAAGCCCACATGGTACTAAATCGCTTGTTGGAGGGCTGGACACGCTCACTCGCATTAGAAAGAACCTTAAAACGTCTTTATAGACAAAATGTGCTGAGTTTGACGAGCAGACTGCTCAGAGATGAGCCACAGAAACAGTAGACTGAAGGACAAACTTTTTAGGTGAGATTTAGGCGAGTAACCTCCGTTTAAAAACGGGAAGGATGATGTGAAAAATTAATATAAAACAGGATTTAGTTATTTATGGATCTCATCAATACTTATAAATGTTCTACTGGAAACAAAATAACATATTAGATGATGAAAATGAGACTTTTGATCATCTGATGCAGCAACACGTCTGTAAAAGTAGTTCCAGGGTGATGATTACCATCGTGTAGTAACACGTCTGTAAAAGTAGTTCCAGGGTGATGTTTGCCATCGTGTAGTAACACGTCTGTAAAAAGTAGTTCCAGGGTGATAATTACCATCGTGTAGTAACACGTCTGTAAAAAGTAGTTCCAGGGTGATAATTACCATCGTGTAGTAACACGTCTGTAAAAAGTAGTTCCAGGGTGACGTTTACCATCGTGTAGTAACACGTCTGTAAAAAGTAGTTCCAGGGTGACGTTTACCGTCGTGTAGTAACACGTCTGTAAAAAAGTAGTTCCAGGGTGACGTTTACCATCGTGTAGTAACACGTCTGTAAAAAGTAATTCCAGAGTGATGTTTACCATCGTGTAGTTACACGTCTGTAAAAAGTAGTTCCAGAGTGATGTTTACCATCGCGTAGTAACACGTCTGTAAAAGTAGTTCCAGGGTGATGTTTACCATCGTGTAGTAACACGTCTGTAAAAGGTAGTTCCAGGGTGACGTTTGCCGTCGTGTAGTAACACGTCTGTAAAAAGTAGTTCCAGGGTGACGTTTACCATCGTGTAGTAACACGTCTGTAAAAAGTAGTTCCAGGGTGACGTTTACCATCGTGTAGCATGATCCCCGGCACACAGAGATTCCTCCTGATTCTCTCCATCTTCTGATGATCTTCTACACTGTAGATGGAGGATCTTCAAAGTCTGAAGAACATTTTTCTGAACTTGTTCCACAACTTTCATCTCCAGTTTGTCTCAGATTGGTGAACCTCCGTCCATCTGTCCATCTGTGAGACTCTGAAATGCTCCTTTATACCCAATTTTGTTCCCTGGTCTGTTGCCTGTTAAAGTCTCCTCCTATTATCACTTTTCTAGCCTTTTGTTGCTCCCGTTCTAACTTTTTCGTGTTGCTGCATCAGATTCACAATCAGAGATTTTCCATCGTATGATAAAATGTCTGTTTCATCATCTGATATGTTGTATGTTCTACGGGGAATGAAATATGGGCTGATGGGATCTGGAAATCATTGAAATATTTTCTTTTTTTTTTTTTTGCAGTGCCTCAGCTGTTAAGGAAACTTGGTTGCGATCCTCTGACCTGAAAGAGTCGACCTCTGGACCAGGCAAAGGCGGCCGTTTGCTGTCGGTTCTCTTTTATCTTCCCAGTTAGCGACAAACTAAACGTAACCGACTCAGACTGGACCACATGACTTTGTTTTTATCTCCATCTGGTGGGAGAGCAGTTCTGGTTGACTCCCTCCAACCGTCTTCAAGACCAACTACCCGAGTATCCAATAAACGCCACGTTGGCACTCGGCTGTGCGCTCCAGCCGCCACATGTCGTATATCTGTCTCCATCCACGATGCCGTCTCTGTCATCAAGCGTTCGTCTGCCCAAACATTTCTTCATTTCTCTCCATCTGTCTTTCCTTACATGATGTATCACTTGCAGGTTTTTTATCGGAGGGCAGTTGAACCACTCAGACTTTTAGAAGATACCAGTCCCCCCTTAGCCCTCGCTCTTGGCCCTTACCCTTCGTTTTTCACGTCCATGTGAAGGGGTAGAGGTGTCAGACCGAGGGGGAGGGGGAAGCGGTCGGGCCCCTTGAAATGGGGATTTTCCAGGGCCACATTCGAAAACGAGTGGTATGATATGATCCACAATAGGGCTGCACGATTCTGGAAAAATGTGAATCACAATTTTTTTGCGTAAAATTGAGATCACGATTCTCTGGCACGATTTTTTTTAAAAATTTTTTTATTGCACATATAAACTTATTCAAACAAAACAGAGGGTACTTTAAAGGAGCCCTATCATGAAAATTTGACTTTTAAGAGCTTTTCAGCATGTCAGTGTGTTATTTCCTCATCAAGAAATGATTTAAATCGTTATTTTTCTTCATTCATGCATATTTGAGTAATCTACATGAATATTTAAACCAAGCGCTACCTCCCCTGCAAACGGCTGACTACCCACCGCGTTACGTATGAACGTGGCACCAATCACGAAAGTCCAAATGCGCATGCTCAGTGTCGTAGCAAGACGCCCTCTGTTGAACAGAAACTCAGAGAATCCTATACACACTCTCTGAGGAAGAAACTAACACCTGCAGGAAGATTTCCTCAGAGACAAGCAGCCATCAGCTAACAGACGTTTGATCCAGAGTTCAGGAGAATTTTCTTCCTTTTTTTTAAAGCTCTAGAGGACAGCAAGTTGAGGAAAATGCAGTTACGTTCAGCGTGGTTATGTTCAGCGTGGGAGTGTATTCGTTGTACCTACTGGATGAATCGACTTGCCAGAAGTGGTTGGATTTTAACTTCAGGAGCAGGGAAAAAAACTCAACTTTGTGTGTGAACTTCACTCCTGACAACTTCATGAATCTCGGGGCAGTAAAGTGTTTTTTTCTCTGGGATTACTTCTGAAACCTGACGCAGTTCCTACTATAAAAACGCGCATGGACAGACAACAACACTGGTGAGTCAACACATCTCTCAGCTCAGCGCTAACTGTTAGGCTATGATTTGTTCGCTAATTTACTTACTTGTCAGGGGGTCTCTGTGGTACTTCTGTGGTACTGCGTGTACTTCAAACTCCATATCAGACTCTGTCGAGCGCATACAGCTCCATAACAGGCTCCTCCGTTTGATCTCGTCGATCGGAGTCCGATTATCCATCAATGTTTACAAGATCCATGTGAGTGCTGCTTAGCTCAGCGCTAACTGTTAGGCTTCCATGATTTGTTCGCTAAGTTACTTGCTTGTCAGGGGTCTCTGTGGTACTTCTGTGGTACTGCGTGTACTTCAAACTCCATATCAGACTCTGGGTCGAGCGGAGCGCATACAGCTCCATAACAGGCTGGTCTGTTTTATCCCGTCGATCGGAGGAATTATCCATCACTGTTTACTACTAACATCCACATGAGAGCTGCCGGTGCCGGTGCTACAGACAATTCAGTGACCCTTCAGAATAAGTGTCTCTTCCGGGGCGACGCGGCCATGAAATGGGCGATAAAACATGCTGCTGCAATTGGTCGAGAGCTCCGCGGTTCAGTACAGTCAGCCATCTTACTTCCGTGTTGGAAACTAGACCCATGTACAAAATAATATTCAACACTAAATGGTTTACTTATCTTCATTAACTTTTGTTGGAAAATATCTTCTTAGCTTAAATCCTCAAGTTTACATGATCATGTTATTTCAATATGACTTTTTAGGGGTCAAGCCATCGGAAAAGCGCAGGATACAGCCCGCTTTAAAAACGCGGTTCCCAAGCACTTTTCCAGCGTGCTGGAACCCTATTGAGTTTGCTTCGTTTTTTTTATTATTATTATTATTTATTATTATTATTCTTCCGCCCAAAAACTCTCTGGGGAGGCTAAACCGCAAGAGATATATAAAAAGTATATACATGGGCTTGGACAAAAGTGGTTCATGTAGAGAAAGCAGGAAAATGACACATGTCAGACACTAGGGGGCGCTATACCAGGGGGTCAAACTTTACAGGCTGTAGCTTGAGAACCGCTTGGAATAAATTTATGGGACCTGGATGAGCAGATTCCTTGGACCCTTCCGCATCTCCTGACATAGGCCACGCCCATTTGCGCCTAGATAGATTTTTTGCTAGGGGGCGATATATGCAAAACCTATTTTTGTGAACTCGTCCTACAGTTTTCACCCGATCGGGCTGAAAAGTGGACCACATATACTAGAGCCATAGAGAAATAAACTGATCAGAGCGATTTTTGAATTTTTGCTCGGTTACGAAATTATGCGCGTTTAAACATTTTTGAAAACCTAGCTAAAAACTTAAAAGGCCATAACTCAAAAACGACAACACATAATTACAATTCCTTCAAAACCCTAGTGGGGAACTTGATTTTCTACAAATGTACCAAAGGAGGAAATTTTTCGAATCTAGGGGGCGCTGTTATCCTGATTTTTTTATATTGGGAAAACCGCTGTTCCGATCTGCACGCCGCACCCATGGTATGTGGATAGAGCCCCTGTGAGCATAATACTAAAAAGTGGTTACGATTGGACGAAGTGGGCGTGTTTTATTAGCGATTTTCAAATCCCAGGTGCTCATCCATAACAGGGGCCCAGGCCCGCTATTTTTCTTGCACGGACCAAACAAAAATGGCCATGGAGGCCAAACCAAAGGTGGATTTATATAGCCACTTACAGGGATGGTAGAAGAAAATTTTTGTGAAATTATAAAAGAAAAAAATCCCATGTCAGACACTAGGTGGCGCTATACCATTGGGTAGCACGTTTTGGCCTCTAGCTCAAAAACGGCTTGGAGTAAATTTAAGTGCCTTATATCCCCAGATTCCTTGGAACCTCCCGGATTTTATGACATAGGCCACGCCCATTTCCGCCTATAATTTTTTTTCGCTACAGTGCAAAATATGCGAAAAATCATTTTTTTTTACTCCTCCTAGAGTTTTTGTCCGATCCAACTGAAAATTGTACCACACAAAGTACATAGCAAGAGGAAAGAACTGATCAGAGCGATTGTTGGATTTTTGTTTCGTTGCGGAGTTATGCGCATTGAAACATTTTTCCAAAGCTAGCTACATAGTTCAAAGGCCATAACTTTAAAACCGCATCAGATAATTCCATGAAACTCCTACACCAACAGGGGAACGAGATTATCTACTCATGTTGCATAATGGAAATTTTTTAAATCTAGGGGGCGCTATGACACTTATTATATTTCACAAACAATTGATCAGATATATATGAAACTCACTGTGTATGTTCATATCATCACTCTTTGCTGATTCCTAGAGGATGGCTATGATTGGACAAAGTGGGAATGGTTTATGAGCAGGTCACACCCCGATTTTTATTACATTAAAAATCAGCTGTTTGTCCTAGACAGCTAAAATGTGATGGATATTCCTTGAATCATACTGAACATTTAAATCCATCCAACGTTCACTCCATATTGCTTTTACACCCTAAGTTTTGGCTGAAATATGCAAATTTGCTCAACACAAGGATTTCCATAACAGATAAATCTATAAAAACCAATCTTGTTACAGTTAATGTCAAGATAGTCCTCATGAATCCCAAGCAGTTTGGCAAAGATTCTTAATCCTGCAAATGTCAATGTTGTCCTAAGTTCACAACTGCATCTGTAGTGTGTTTGTCTTTATTTTTACATGGTTATGTCACTGATCATTTATATATAGGGCTGTAACGATACCCGAATGGAAATAAAAATTGTGATCCTCAGAGCCACAAGCCCATCTTGCAGTGGGAGAAGGCAGGATCGTGACACCTTCCAAGCCCAGTTCAGATGGTCTGAAACTTCTCAGATCACATCACACTGTTTCACTTTTTTCTCCATCAAGCTACAAACTCTTGGAAGCATCCAGTTACTAATTAGACAACACATCTGTCTTAGAGTCACCAGGTACAGTGTTACACATGTTTTTTTTCCCTGCAAGTCAAATGAAACTTGTCAGTTTTCCATGGGCACATAAACCTTTAATCGGAATGATCCACTTACACGCATGCAGCTGGGGAGTGTGTGAATGAGGTGCGCGATGGCAGATCTTCAGACACTGAGAACAGTGAAAGGAAAGAAGAAGATCCTGGTCGTGGTTGGCAGGCCAGACGCACGGACGTCCAGCTGGATGTTTAAGTATTGATGTCTGATATTCACCGTAGTGTGTTTGTCTTCATTTTTAGATGGATTAGACATTGATTATTCTAACTGAAGTATGTGGTCAGTCCTGCTGGAGCAAACATATCGCCACAGATGTGTGTGCATGTGCAAATGTGTATTAACATCTGTTAAAACAGAAGTCCTGTTGTATTGTAAGGCTTGTGGTGAAGTTTGAGGACAGAGAGGATCTGCAGTAGTTGGTGGCTGTTAGTATTCTGTGAATGTTGGTTGACAACAGGGGTGTCCAGTGCTGGTCCTCAAGGGCCACAAAAAAGCAATAACTGGGATTTTTAACTTGTGCATGTCCAATCTTAAAATTTCCAACTGTATAAGGTAGGTAGTGTCTAATATAAGATAGGGAAAGAGGTTTGGAAGCAGTTTTGGGTCTGCCCTGTGAAGCAGCGGCTTTCTTTCCCCAATCGCAATATCTCAGCGTGAAAAGCATAAAGTGGGATTTTCAACTTCTGCATGTCCAATCTTTAAAATTCCAACTTCATGGGACATAGGTTATCGGGGTATGTCCTCATGACATCGGACTTATCGGAATGACATCATAATGTCCTGTTATCGGCCCAATGATTATCGTGCATCCCAAATAAAAACCAATCTTGCTGCAGTTAATGTCAAGATATTCCTTATGAATCCCAAGCAGTTTGGGAAAGATTTTTAATCCTGCAAATATCAAAGTTGTCTAAAGTTAACAACTGCATCTGTAGTGTGTTTGTCTTCATTTTTACATGGTTATGCCATTGATCATTCATATATAGGGCTGAAACAATACCTGAATTTAAAGAAAAATCGTGACCCTCAGAGCCACAATCCTGTCTCGCGGTGGGAGAAAGCAGGATCACATCACCCTCCAAGCCCAGTTCAGATGCTCTGAAACTTTTCAGGTCACAAAAAACAGATGCTCTGAAACTTTTCAGGTCACAAAAAACTATCTGACCTTTTCTCTTCATCAGTCTAAAGACTATTGTGGCATGAATTTCTTAACTCAACAGCACATCTTTCTTAAAGGCACCGGGTGAAGTGTCATGCATGTTTTTTTCCCTGTGTGAAACAAATTAAACTTGTCATTTTTCCATATAAACCATCGACCGAGATCAGTTACTCGCGTGCCTGCAGCTCGTAAGACTGTGTTTGAGGTGGGCGATGGCAGGTCTTTAGACACTGAGAACAGAGAAAGGACAGGAAGGAAGAATCCTGGTCGTGTTCGCCAGACCAGACACACGGAGGACAGCCAGCTGGATGTTTGAATATTGATGTCTGATATTCACCTTAGGAACATCTGTTAAAACAGAAGTCCGATGGTACTGTAATGCTTGTGGTGAAGTTTGAGGACAGAGAGGATCTGCAGTAGTTGGTGGCTGTTAGTTTTTTTTTAATGTTGGTCTACAACAGGGGTGTCCAGTGCTGGTCCTTTAGAGCCACAATCCTGCAGGTGTTAGACATTTTCCTGAAAACTCAGACATTACCCATACACACACACTTCATGCTGCACCGTAATTGAAGACAACAGGTTTTCATGCTGCGCAAACCTTCTTTGCAAAATAATCAAAAATCATCCCTTTTTTTCGGAGGGCTACAGATCTAAGTGTTTGTCAGTCAATGGGAGGCGGGGCCAGGGAGGGCGGTGCGCCAGGGGAGGCGGTGCACGGTCGGGCTTGGACCCCGTGATAACTGCTTGCAGTTCTAGTTATTATTATTATTCTTCCGACCAAAAACTCTCTGGGGAGGCTAAACCGCAAGAGAACCATAAAAAGTATATACATGGGCTTGGACAAAAGTGGTTCATGTAGAGAAATCAGGAAAATGACACATGTCAGACACTAGGGGGCGCTATACCAGGGTGTCAAACTTTTCAGGCTGTAGCTTGAGAACCGCTTGGAATAAATTTGTGGGACCTGGATGAGCAGATTCCTTGGACCCTTCCGCATCTCCTGACATAGGCCACGCCCATTTGCGCCTAGATAGATTTTTTGCTAGGGGGCAATATAAGCAAAACCTATTTTTGTGAACTCATCCTACAGTTTTCACCCGATCCAGCTGAAAAGTGGACCACATATACTAGAGCCATAGAGAAATAAGCTGATCAAAGCGATTTTTGAAATTTTGCTCGGTTACGAAATTATGCGCGTTTAAACATTTATGAAAACCTAGCTAAAAACTTAAAAGGCCATAACTCAAAAACTACAACACATAATTACAATTCCTTCAAAACCCTAGTGGGGAACTTGATTTTCTACAAATGTACCGAAGGAGGAAATTTTTCAAATCTAGGGGGCGCTGTTATCCTGATTTTTTTATATTGGGAAAACCGCTCAACCAATCTGGACGACACTCACAAGGTATGTAGATAGAGCCCCTGTGAGCATAATACTAAAAAATGGTGACGATTGGACAAAGTGGGCGTGTTTTATTAGCGATTTTCAAATCCCAGGTGCTCATCCATAACAGGGGCCCAGGCCCGCTATTTTTCTTGCCCGGACCAAACAAAAATGGCCATGGAGGCCAAACCAAAGGTGGATTTATATAGCCACTTACAGGGATGGTAGAAGAAAATTTTTGTGAAATTATAAAAGAGAAAAATCCCATGTCAGACACTAGGTGGCGCTATACCATTGGGTAGCACGTTTTGGCCTCTAGCTCGAAAACGGCTTGGAGTAAATTTAAGTGCCTTATATCCCCAGATTCCTTGGAACCTCCCGGATTTTATGACATAGGCCACGCCCATTTCCGCCTATAATTTTTTTTCGCTACAGTGCAAAATATGCGAAAAATATTTTTTTTTTACTCATCCTAGAGTTTTTGTCCGATCCAACTGAAAATTGTACCACACAAAGTAGATACCAAGATAAAAAGACTGATCAGAGCGATTGTTGGAATTTTTTTTCCGTTGCGGAGTTATGCATGTGAAAACATTTTTTCAAAGCTAGCTACATACTTCAAAGGCCATAACTTTAAAACCATATGAGATAATTCCATGAAACTCCTGCACCAACAGGGGAACGTGATTATCTACTCATGTTGCATAATGAAAAGTTTTTTAATTCTAGGGGGCGCTATCAAATTTTTTTTATTTCACAAATAATTGTAAAAATTTATATGAAACTCACTGTGTATGTTCATATCATCACTCTGTGCTGATTCCTAGAGGATGGTTATGATTGGACAAAGCAGGAATGGTTTATCACTGGGCCAGACCAAATAAAAACCAATCTTTTTGCAGTAAACGTCCAGATATTCTTTATGAATCCCAAGCAGTTTTGCAAAGATTTTTAATCCTGCAAATATCAATGTTGTCTAAAGTTCACAACTGCATCTGTAGTGTGTTTGTGTTCATTTTTTTGTGGTTATGTCATTGATCATTCATATATAAGGCTGTAACAATACCTGAATATAAATAAAAATCGCGACGTCAGAGCCACAATCCTGTCTCGCAGTGGGAAAAAGCAGGATCGCCTCACCCTCTGAGCCCAGTTCAGATGCTCTGAAACTTTTCAGGTCACAAAAACTATTTGACTTTTTTTTCCTCCATCATTCTTAAGACTATTGTAAGCATTCAGTTTCTAACTCATCAGCACATCTGTCTTAAAGGCACTTATTTAAGTATCACGCATGTTTTTTCCCTGTGCAAAACAAATGAAAATTGTCATTTTTCCATATAAACCATCAATTGAGCTCAGTTACTCGCATGCCTGCAGCTCAGAAGACTGTGACTGAGGTGGGCGATAGCAGGTCTTTAGACAAAGTACAGTAAAAGGACAGGAAGGAAGAATCCTGGTCGTGTTCGGCAGACCAGACACACTGAGGACATCCAACTGGATGTTTGAATATGGATGTCTGATATTCACCTTAGGAACAATATTTGCTCAACACAAGGATTTCCATAACAGATAAATCTATAAAAACCAATCTTGTTACAGTTAATGTCAAGATAGTCCTCATGAATCCCAAGCAGTTATGCAAAGATTTTTAATCCTGCAAATATCAATGTTGTCCAAAGTTCACAACTGCATCTGTAGTGTGTTTGTCTTTATTTTTACATGGTTATGTCACTGATCATTTATATATAGGGCTGTAACGATACCCGAATGGAAATAAAAATTGTGATCTTCAGAGCCCCAAGCCCATCTTGCAGTGGGAGAAGGCAGGATCGTGACACCTTCCAAGCCCAGTTCAGATGGTCTGAAACTTCTCAGATCACATCACACTGTTTCACTTTTTTCTCCATCAAGCTACAAACTCTTGGAAGCATCCAGTTACTAATTAGACAACACATCTGTCTTAGAGTCACCAGGTACGGTGTTACACAAGTTTTTTTCCCTGCAAGTCAAATGAAACTTGTCAGTTTTCCATGGGCACATAACCTTTAATCAGAATGATCCACTTACACGCATGCAGCTAGGGAGTGTGTGAATGAGGTGCGCGATTGCAGATCTTCAGACACTGAGAACTGTGAAAGAAAAGAAGGAGAAGATCCTGGTCGTGGTTGGCAGGCCAGACGCATGGACGTCCAGCTGGATGTTTAAATATTGATGTCTGATATTCACCGTAGTGTGTTTGTCTTCATTTTTACATGGATAAGACATTGATTATTCTAACTGAAGTATGTGGTCAGTCCCGCTGGAGCAAACATATCGCCACAGATGTGTGTGCATGTGCGAATGTGTATTAACATCTGTTAAAACAGAAGTCCTATTGTATTGTAAGGCTTGTGGTGAAGTTTGAGGACAGAGAGGATGTGAATGTTGGATGACAACAGGGGTGTCCAGTGCTGGTCCTCGAGAGCCACAAAAAAGCATTAACTGGGATTTTTAAGTTGTGCATGTCCAATCTTAAAATTTCCAATTGTATAAGGTAGGTAGTGTCTGATATAAGATAGGGAAAGAGGTTTGGAAGCAGTTTTGGGTCTGCCCTGTGAAGCAGCGGCTTTCTTTCCCCAATCGCAATATCTCAGCGTGAAAAGCATAAAGTGGGATTTTCAACTTCTGCATGTCCAATCTTTAAAATTCCAACTTCATGGGACATAGGTTATCGGGGTATGTCCTCATGACATCGGACTTATCGGAATGTCATCATAATGTCCTGTTATAGGCCCAATGATTATCGTTCATCCCAAATAAAAACCAATCTTGCTGCAGTTAATGTCAAGATATTCCTTATGAATCCCAAGCAGTTTGGGAAAGATTTTTAAACCTGCAAATATCAAAGTTGTCTAAAGTTAACAACTGCATCAGTAGTGTGTTTGTCTTCATTTTTACATGGTTATGCCATTGATCATTCATATATAGGGCTGTAACAATACCTGAATTTAAATAAAAATCGTGACCCTCAGAGCCACAATCCTGTCTCGCGGTGGGAGAAAGCAGGATCACATCACCCTCCAAGCCCAGTTCAGATGCTCTGAAACTTTTCAGGTCACAAAAAACTATTTGACCTTTTTTCTTCATCAGTCTAAAGACTATTGTGGCATGAATTTTCTAACTCAACAGCACATCTTTCTTAAAGGCACCTGGTAAAGTGTCACGCATATTTTTTCCCTGTGCAAAACAAATTAAACTTGTCAGTTTTCCATATAAACCATCGACCAAGATCAGTTACTCGCGTGCCTGCAGCTAGGAATACTGTGTTTGAGGTGGGCGATGGCAGGTCTTTAGACACTGAGAACAGAGAATGGACAAGAAGGAAGAATCCTGGTCGTGTTCAGCAGACCAGACACACGGAGGACAGCCAGCTGGATGTTTGAATATTGATGTCTGATATTCACCTGCGGAACATCTGTTAAAACAGAAGTCCGATGGTACTGTAATGCTTGTGGTGAAGTTTGAGGACAGAGAGGATCTGCAGTAGTTGGTGGCTGTTAGTTTTTTTTTAATGTTGGTCTACAACAGGGGTGTCCAGTGCTAGTCCTTTAGACCCACAATCCTGCAGGTGTTAGACATTTTCCTGAAAACTCAGACAACATTACCCATACACACAAACTTCATGCTGCACTGTAATTGAAGACAACAGGTTTTCATGCTGAGCAAACCTTCTTTGCAAAATAATAAAAAAACATTTTTTTTCGGGAGGGCAACAAATCTAAGTGCTTGTCGAACAATGGGAGGCGGGGCCAGGGAGGGCGGTGCGCCAGGGGAGGCGGTGCACGGTCGGGCTTGGACCCCGTGATAACTGCTTGCAGTTCTAGTTTTATTATTATTTTTCATGT